>PVKC010053805.1:0-10080 GCA_004027635.1 Crocidura indochinensis | reverse complement strand
TTTTTTGGGGGTGGGGCAGCCACACCCATTTGATGCTCAGGAGTTACTCCTGGCTATGAGCTCAGAAATTGTTCCTGATTTGGGGGGGACCATATGGGACACAGGGGGATCGTATCCCAGTCCGTCCTACACTAGCGCTTGCAAGGTAGACCTTACCTCTAGCGCCACCTTCCCAGTCCCGCCCATTACCACTTTTTTTGGGTTTTTTTTGGGGGGTTTTGGTTTTTGGGTCACACCCGGCAGTCTCAGGGGTTATTCCTGGCTCTACACTCAGAAATCACTCCTGGCAGGCTTGGGGGACCATATGGGACGCCGGGATTCGAATCACTGACCTTCGGCATGAGAGACAAACACCATACCTCCATGCTATATCTCTGGCCCCTCCACTTTTTTTTAATATATTTTATTTAAACACCTTGATTACATACATGATTGTGTTTGAGTTTCAGTCATGTTAAGAACACCACCCATCACATTGTCCCAAATTTCCCTCCTCCCCACCCAACCCCCGCCTGTACTCTAGACAGGCTTTCCATTTCCCTCATACATTCTCATTATTATTAAACCTGTTTTGTTGGTGAAAGAACTGATCACCTGGTTGTATTCCTTTTTTGACTTGGGGGCCATACCTATCATTGCTCAGGGGTTATTCCTGACTCTGTACTCAGATATCACGCCTGATGGTGGGTGAAGCGGGGGACCATATGAAATGCTGAGGATCAAACCCAGGTTACCCCATGAAAGGCAAGTACCTTACCCACTGTACTATCACTCCTGCCTGCTTGTGCCTTCATCAACAAACCAAGTTTGCTTCAGTCTCAGGTTATTGCTTTATCATTAGAACCTCCTCTTCTCTTCTGTGAGAGTAGCAATGGCCCATGAAAGGTCTGTCAGGATGGAGCTGTGAGGCGATGGCCAAACTGTGGGCAGTCAACAGAGCATCTCAGGGATTATTGAAGTCTCGAGTAAAATCATGGCATGGTGGGTCAGGGTTTCCCATAAAGCCCCACAGCTCAGTCTCCAGCTTCACCTATCTCAGGAGAAAGGAAGCAAAAGTTCCTGCTCCCCAGTGGGGACATGATTATGCACCTGCCTCCTCAATCCTGTACCACAACACTTCAAACCTCACTTTATCCAAATGCCCAGGACCTGAGATTCCTGGCCGGTCTCAAAGCTGGGACAAGTATCCTCTAATTCAGGTGGGGAGAGGGGTCTGGGAGATGAGGGAAGGAAGCAAGGCCAAGCCCAGGCCCAAAATAGCTTGGGATGGCAGGATGATGGAGGCGGTGCCAGGCTGGGTGGCAGGAGTTGGTAATTGATAGCGCTGAGTCGACTGTGAATAAAACATCAGCCTTCGCTTAGTTCTGGACTCATTATTTGCTAAGAGGGTCAGGCCGCATTTGTTTGAGTCACCTCTGCCCTCCTAGTCCCTGTCTCTCTTTCTCTCCACTGCTGGCTTCCAAGGATCCAGAGGACGACAAATTGAGATGCTGGACAGGATGGCCAAGCCTGATCCCCTCCTGCCATGAAAAGAATCTCAGCATTTCCCAAATCCCCCTGACCCCATACAACACTGCCTTTACCTGCACCCCCTCATTTCAGCTACTCATCCTAATGAGAAGAGGGAGGTGGCCTCAATATCTGGCCTATGAGAGTCTGAGTTTAAGGTTCAAGTCAGGAATGAGAAGAGTAGAGTGTTAAGTCTTCAGGGACAGAAAATGAGGAGCCACCCTCTTTTCTCAGTATCTAACACCAAGGTGGCAGGAGAGAGTTGAGGAAGCCCAATGGTTCAGAGAATGAAAGGTCCAGTCTCCCAGTCTCCACTGTTGATGGGGGATACCTGCCTCCACCCAAAGGGATACCTCAGGAACAGGGGAGCAGGGAGTCCTGGTTTCTGGTGAAGGAAGCACCTGTATTTACAGAGTGTGAGGACAAGCTTTTCAATGCTCTTGAGCCACTGAATTCACTTTCCACTTAAGGAGTGACATGATGAACAGATAACATGGAGGTAAGGCATGCAGAATGTCGGTGGTTCAAATCCCAGCATCCCATATGGTTCTCCGTGCCTGCCAGGGGCGATTTTTAAGCATAAAGCCAGGAGAAACCCCTAAGCGCTGCCAGGTGTGACCCAAAAACAAAAACAAAACAAAACAAAAAAAAGGAGTGGCATGATGAGGTTAAAGACATAATCCCACCAAAAATGATCCTTAACTCTGGCCTCTTGGGCAATCTTGGGTGTCCTAAGATGAGGTCACCTCTCAAATGGAAAAACCATCACGGTGAGCCTAAGGACATGAGTTCCCTGGGTCTTCTCTGCTGTACTGAATGAGGGTTTGAGTCTCACAAGATGGACATGCCAGAAAACTCTGCTCTTCAGACTTTGAACTCCCCTATGGCATCCTAACAGTGTGGCTCCCTGTAACCTCAACCTCAAATTCACCCCAGGGAAGAGTCCATTCGCCTCCCTGATCCTGTATCTATATCTATAAGAGGGTTCATTGTCGCTTTGAGGAGCTGTGTGAGCTCATGGCTGGCTCTCAGTACACCCTAATCCTCAGTATTTACTCGGCAGCAACTGAGTATCAGGTTGGAACAGGTGAGTGGGGCCCAATTTCTGTTTCAAGTGAGGTATACAAGTGAATTGATGAGCCCCAGAGGGGAGAGCCCCAAACAAACCAGGGACCAGAGGGAAGGTCATCATTGAGCCTGACACCTCATTAGGTGTTTATGAGAAAACTGCATGCATCAATCAGGTCAGGGCTGAGAGAGTGTAGGTCACTGCTGCAAGATGAGGTTGTGAGTGAGAGTTTAAAACGATGTGATGGAGTGTAAGAGGAGAGGGCATGTGGAGTGCAGGTGTGTGGAAGCCTGTAGAGAAGAGGAGTTACATATGGAGTGTGGGAGAGTATGGGGTATGTAGAGAGCAGATGTGTGGGAGCATGTGAAGATGAGGGTGTGTGGAAGCATGTAGAGATGAGGGCATGTGGAAGAGTATGGAGCACAGGTACAGGGTGTGGGCTGGGTAGAGGCAGAGGTCATTGGGCCTGGGGTGATGCAACATAGGATGTTCTAGCAGGGCAAGTTCTTCCAACAGGTGTATGTTGGAGAGAGAGAGAGAGAGAGAGAGAGAGAGAGAGAGAGAGAGATCAGGCTCTCATTCCAACATTGCCATCGTCTTGTCTAAGATCTGCTCTCACCCTTTGTGGGGTACCAGCTGGGCCAACCGAGCCCCTCTTGATTAGCCATCCACTCTGTCTCTGTGCCAACTGGGAGGCTCTGGATGCACAAGGGCCCTGCCACAGACTAGAAGTCTGGCAGTGGTGGTCAAATTCCCATCAGGCTATGGCTCATTGCCCACCCCAAATC
Source organism: Crocidura indochinensis (assembly GCA_004027635.1). Classification (NCBI taxonomy): domain Eukaryota; kingdom Metazoa; phylum Chordata; class Mammalia; order Eulipotyphla; family Soricidae; genus Crocidura; species Crocidura indochinensis. The sequence goes on along the minus strand of PVKC010053805.1, from coordinate 6,714 downwards.
AAGCCAAAATCCTTGCTTCCCTACATTTGTGCCAGGCAATCTCCAGTGCCCCCTGCCCAGCCATAGAGGCAGGAGAACAAGATGGCAGAAACCATTCAGGCCACTGAGTTCACAACTACTGTCTCACACACTAGCAAATGCATCTGCTGCTTCTGCCTCCGTTTATTTATTTTTTTTATTATATTGCAGCACAGGGCTAGAGAGATGGTACTGTACTGGATAGGGTGCTTGCTTTTCATACAGCTGATCCAAGCTCTTTCCATGGCACACCTTATGGTTTCCTGAGCCCAGCCAGGAGTGATCTTTGAGCACCGAGCCAAAAGTAATACCTGAGTACTGTCAAGTGTAGATCCAAAATCAAAAATAATAAAAATAAGATGCAACATATGGTTGGGGAGATCACTCAAAGGGATAAAAGTAATTCCCTGTCTTCGGGGCCCTCTTGCTCGATGCCAAGCACTGCATGGCCCTTTGGCAGCATGAGTTATGGCATCCCCCAAAATCCAAAATAGTAAAATTAAATAAAACCAGCTCTGCTAACTGGTACCTTGCTTCTGGGGTCATTGAGAGACAAAGGGCAAATTCACAGTGACGCTACATACACCATCCCAGAATCTTCACTCAGGAAGCCAGAAAGGAAGAAATTGGTCTCATTCTCAGGCCACACACAGCCAAATGATAAAAGGGACCTGTCAGTGGCCTATGGCCCAGGATCTGGTTTCCATGGGAAACAGGAGTTCTCCAGTCCCAGCAGGCCAAAAGCAATTTGAGGAAGCAGGCTAAGGTCACTGACAGTTCTGAGAAGTGGCACAGGGCACCCCCCCCAGCAAGCCATGGAGGACTGAAGTGGCTGAGCAGGAAGGGGTCTGAACTCTCATGGGAGTCAAGATCCACTACCCCAAATCCATTCCCAAGTCAAGTGGGAGGAAGAACATCTTCCTCGACACTCCATACTCCAGGACAGGCCAAGGAAGGTCTAGTTCCTGGGGTTGAGGGGGACATAGTAGGGAACTAGAGGAAGGGAGTAGACAGGTACATATGGACACCTAGATGTTGGCCCTAGATTCATGTGTGAGTCTGCTTACCAAAAGGTTTTTGTGCTCCAAGTTGTCTCTCTCTGACCCAAAGTTAAAGTACATAAGATTTCTTGATATGGAGGGACAAACAGAATCACATTCATTTGTGGTACATAAAAAAAAAAAGATACTATGGTATAATATTCAAAGACAATAGAGATGAGGGCCAGGAGGACCAGTCCTTGGTAGAAAGCTTGCCACCAATAGTGGGTGAATGCAGTTAGGGTAGAGAAGGGACCACTATAACAATGATAGTTGGAAATGACCCTTCTGGTCAAGAACTGGGTGCTGAAAGAAGATGAAGTGATAGTCATAATATCCCGTTAGTAACTGCAAACCACAATGTCCAAAAGGAAAAGAGAAAGAAGATAAACATTTGCCCCAGAGGCAGGCAGGGGAAAGGACAGGAGGGAAACTGAGGACATTGGTGGTGGGAAGTGTGCACTGGAAGGGTGGTGCACATTGTATGACTAAAATTCAATCATGAGGGGATGGAGAGATAGCATGGAGGTGGGGCTTTTGCCTTTCATGCAGAAGGGTGGTGGTTCGAATCCTGACATTCCATATGGACCCCTGGACCTGCAGGGTCGATTTTTCTGAGCATAGAGCCAGGAGTAACCCCTGAGTGCTGACGAGTGTGACCCAAAAATCAAATAAATAAATAAATAAATAAATAAAATTCAATCATGAACTACTTGGTAACTATGAAAAAAATCATTGTATTATAAACAACCCTATAACCATGTTCTTTTTTGTTTAATTATGAGAACAAAGATACAAAGAAAGAGGGTAAGGTAAGGTTACAGTGGAAGGATAGTCACCCATAGGCAGAGGAAAGGCTGAGCGCATGGCTGCTGTTGTTTTTTTTTTAAGGTCTCTGGGTGCCCAAGGAGGCTGGTCTCCCGATACGCCTTGGTCTTAGCAGCACCTTGGTCTTAGCAGCTCGGTGGAAGAGGCGGAAGCTGGTCCCCGGAGACGCTTTGGTCTTAGTGGCTCAGGGGTTCCTCGGTGTAGCAGCTCAGCAGCAAAGAAACTGGGAAAGGTCGAGCGCATGCCTGCTGGTATTTCTTACAAAGTACTGAAATGGAATTCAAGGGTTATAAGGTGAGCGCGGCCGCGGAGCAAAGCGGAGAGGCAGCGCTTTTTGGTTGTGGGTCTTGGAGCATTTGCAGTCTTAGATGTTTGTTGGCCAGGTCAGCAGAGAAGAAACAGAAAGGAGCAGGCCACATGGTTGGCGTCTTTAAAAGTCTCTGGGCTCCCAATCACCCGGCAGGTTTGGCCCCACGTGCGTTGGGCAGGTCCTTCTTACCGAGGGTGGGTCCCAGGGCATTTGCAGTCTTAGATGTTTGTTGGCCAGGTCAGCAGAGAAGAAACAGAAAGGACTAACCATGTTCTTTTAATAAATATTTTTACTTTGACCAAAGTGGATTACAAGTCATTCACAGTAAAATTTTAGGTATATAGTGACATTGAATCAGGGGTATTCCCACCACCAATGTTGTCCTCCCCCCTCCATTCCCAGCATGCACCCCACATCCTCCTCTTTTGCTCCCCTGGCTGCTAGTGTAAGTGGTACATAGCTTGTTGTAGATCGGGTATCAATCCTGTTGTCGTTGGCTTTGGATTTGGTACCTAAGTCTGATCTTTTTTTATTTCTACTCAGTGTTCATACGACTGTTTGGTCTTGGTGACCTCATTATTTCCCCCTCAGTTTAAGAGGCAAAACATATAACCATAGTGTTTAAATAACTTTGTGTGTGTGTGTGTGTGTGTGTTTTTATTGGGTTGGAGGGGGGAACATCTGACTCTGTCCTCAGGAATCACTCTTGACAGGTTCAGGGGACCATATGGGATGCTGAGGGTCAAACCCAGGCTAGTCACATGCAAGGCAAATACCCCACCTGCTATGCTATTGTTCTAGCACCTAAATAAAGTATTTTTTAAATAGAGAATTACAAAAGGTGGTGAAGGGAAGCAGATAAGGAAGTTGCCTTGCAAAAAATTCTAGACATGGACCAAAGAATTAGGACAAGGGTTAGGTACTTGCTTTGTATGCCACCAACTGAGCTTTGATAACCCCGATGACCCCATCTGATTCCCCCAAACTCACCAGGAGTGAATGATTCCTGAGCACAGAGCCCTAAGCATAGTTGGCTGAGACCTAAAATAATAAATAAAATGTTCTACTCATTAGGCATCACAAATGCCCCTTATTCAAGACCAGATAGATTGTACAGTTGATAGGGCATACAGCTGACCTAGGTTTAATCTCCAACATCCCATATGGTCACTCGAGCACCTCTGAAGAGATTCCTGAGTTGTGAACCAGGCATAAGCCCTGAGCATCACTGAGTGTGGTCCTGTAATTTTCCCTTCTCTGTCCAAAAAAAGCTCCTGATTTTCCTTTCTCTGTCCCTAACAATATATTCTGTGTCAGTGTTTCTTCCCCCCCTTTCTCTAGACCTGGAAGCACAAGCACAGGGAAACCACTGACCGAAGAGAAATAAATCTGCCCAAGGCTTTAAAGTCAGGCAGCAGCACCCCAGTAAGGTGTGAGTAGACACCCAACTTCCAGAGATGGAAACTTTTGTGATGGGGCCCCCAAGGAGTAGAAGAGATGCCAACAGTGAACTAAAGACTGAGACCTACTCCAGGACTCATTAGGTCCAGAGGAATGGAACAAGAAGAAGGTGTGTGGTCTCTAAGCAACCATGCCCTGACCCCAGGGCACACCAGTGAAGTGTCAACAGCCCCAGAACTCAGGCCTTGCATACCCACAGGTTGACTGTGATAGAAGTCAGGGTCTTGGGGAGATGCTGATGCTGAGTTCTAATCACTTGGCCAGCGCCCTTAGACTCCGTTTCTTACAAGTTGGGAGTGGATCTAACCCCATCCCCCCAAAAAATGGGAAGAAGAATTGGACAGACATTTCCTCAAAGAAGTTCAGATGACCATCAGGCAACATGAAAAAAATTCTCCACATCACTAATAACCAGGGAGATGCAAATCAAAACAATGAAGTGTCATCTCATGCCACATGGACTGTTCTTGTTTTTTGTGATGTGTGCCAGTCTCTGTGGCACATATCACAAAGAACAAGAAAAACCACTGCTAGTGTGGATGTGGGGAGAAAAGAACTCTCATTCACTGCTGGTGGGAATACCATCTAGTCAGGCCTTTATGGAAAACAACATAGAGATTTCTTAAAAAACTAGAAATGAGCTCCCATATGATCAGCAATACCACTGCAAGATATATACCTTAGGGCCACAAAAACAAAATACAAAAAGTGCCTTCTGCATACCTAGATTCATTTCAATGTTATTTACAGTAGCCAGAATCTGAAAATAACCCAGATGCCCAACAACAGATGAATGGCTAAAGAAACTGTGGTACAGGGCCAAAGAGATAGCCTGAAGGCAAGGCATTTGCCTTGCATGCAGAGGACAGTGGTTCGAATCCCAACATCCCATATGGTTTCTGGAGCCTGCCAGGAGCGATTTTTGAGCTTAGATCCAGGAGTAACCCCTGAGCAGCACCGGGTGTGACCCCCCCCCCCAAAAAAAAAAAAGAAAGAAAAAAACTGTGGTACATCTACACAATGAAATACCAGTAACGCAACTGTTAGGAAAAATAGTCATGAAATTTGCCTGTATAAGGATGGATATGGAGACTATTATGCTGAATCAAATAAGTCAGAGGGAGAGAGATAAACATAGAATAGTCTGACTCATCTGTGGGATTTAAGAAAAATGAAAGACAGTATAGTAATAATAATCAAACACAATAGAGATGAGGGCCAGAAGGACCAGCCCATGATATGAAGCTTACCACAAAGAGTGGTAAGTGCAGTTAGAGAAATAACTACACTAACAACTACCATAACAATGAGAGAGAGAGAGAGAGAGAGAGAGAGAAATGCAATGTCTGTATAGAAGACAGGCAGGGGAAGGAAGGAGGAGGGAAATGGGGAGCATTGATGGTGGAAAACCAGTGGTTGCACTGGTTAAGGGAGGTGTGCATTTTATGGCTAAAACCCAATTACAAACATGTTTGTAACCATGGTGCTTAAATAAAAAAATATTTTTTGGGCCGGGCGGTGGCGCTGGAGGGAAGGTGCCTGCGCTTGCCTAGGACGGACTGCGGTTTGATCCCCCGGTTCCCATATGGTCCCCCAAGCCAGGAGCGACTTCTGAGCGCATAGCCAGGAGTAACCCCTGAGCGTCACTGGGTGTGGCCCAAAAACCAGAAAAAAAAATTTTTTTAGGGCTGGAGAGATAGCACAGTGGTAGGATGTTTTCTTGCATGCAACCAATCCAGGAAAAATGGTGGTTTGATTCCCAGCATCCCATATGTTCCCCCATGCCTGCCAGATGCAATTTCTGAGTGCAGAGCAAGGAGTAACCTCTGAGTGCGACAAGTTGTGGCTCAAAAACCAATCAATCAATAACTGAATAAAGTTTTAAAAAATATTGGAGGGGGGGGTTGGACCATACCCAGTGACGTTCAGGGGTTACTCCTGGCTATGCATTCAGAAATTGCTCCTGGCTCCAGGGACCATATGGAATGCCGGAGATTGAACCCAGGTCCATTCTAGGTCAGCTGTGTGCAAGGCAAATGTTCTAATGCTGTGCTATCACTCCAGCCCCAGAAATTATTTTTTAAAGAGTTAAAAATAATATAAAATATTAGTCACTAATTCAAAAGTACAACCATTGAGGCGAGAGCGATAACACATCTTAGGTAGTTTGTCTTGCATGCAACCAACACAGGATGGACCCTAGTTTGAATCCCAGCATTCCATATGGTCCCCTGAGTCTGCCAGGAATGAGTTCTGAGCTCAGAGCCAGAAGTAACCCCTGAGTGCCACCAGGTGTGACCCAAAAATAAACAAACAAAACAAAAAGTACAAGCATCATAAGAACAAACTTCCTGAATGACAAATTAAAGGTATTTCAGGTATACCAAGATGTGGTCTCTGCTGGCTCTCAGGCAGCTTCCTCCCACAGTTCAGCACATATGCCACAGGGTCTTTGCACTTGCTGTTTCTTCTTTGCACACTCTTCCTCCATACCTCATGCTCACTCCCAATGTTTCCAGGTGTCTTCTCAGATGTTACCTCCTTCAAGAGGCCTGCTTTCCTCATCATCATCACATAGAACCATCACCAGTTTTTATTCTTCTATTTGCCTCCAACAGACAGGAATATCTGTCTCAAACTTTTAGGTGCATGTGGGCACGTGTTGAATTCAATTCATCCCCACTCTGGAATCTGTGCTCAATGTCTCAGGGGACACCCAAGACTGGAGGCCAACTTATATCAGATGAGCTGGTTTCCATTCCATTAATTCTACACAAGGAAAGACCAGCCAAGACCCCTGTCCAGTGCACAGTCCAAGGAGAGTGTCTGAGTTTCCACTGGGCAGCCAGCAGGTGCAGGAAGCTGGGAACACCCCGACTATGACAGCTTTGCAATGTCTCTGACTGATAATGACAACCCCCCTATGAAGTTGGCACTGGCTGCAGGATACAGCAGGTCTGTTCTTACACAAATGCCGCAGCTTGTTCTAGGGGCTCAAGAGGGCAGACAGTCAAAGAGGAGCTGTGTTCTATGTGCCCTAAAGTCTGCTTTTTCTCA
>PVKC010053804.1:0-10074 GCA_004027635.1 Crocidura indochinensis | reverse complement strand
TATATGGCCACCCAAACCTGCCAGGTGTGATCCCTGAGCACAGAGCCAAGAGTAAGCCCTGAGTACCAGCAGGTGTGGCCCAAAACAAAAGCAGAACACATTCTTCTGCCTCAAGACCAAAGACCCAAAGTCCATCCTCACTTCCGAGCCGCAATACCACAGGCACCTCTAGGCAGTCCCAGCTTACCTTTTTCCTAGGTGTCCACTCCAGTAAGGTTCCTTCAAGTCTAGGGATCTTCAGCTGGTAAAATGAAAATCATCTGAATTGCAGAATATTTTTAAAGGAAAGCATGCTAACTGCCTTCAAATGTAAAAAGTTCTCCTGCGAAAAGCTAACACACTAGTCTGCACCACTGCAGAGGATAAGAGGAGTCATTCGCAATTAGCACACCACTGATGTGTAAACAGCAGCCTCAAAGTAGTTGAAAATAGTTTGTTTGCTTGTGTGAATTAACATTCCCTTGCAATATTATGATAACAATGGCCTACCTTAGTTTCCCTGCACTCTCCACCTAATCTTGTTTACACTCTTATTAATAGTGAAAAGGAAGCCTGGGTTTACTGGCTTCAAATCATCCTAGACTGCGAACCACTGAAGTCTGAATTAATGAGCTTGAACTGTATGCATTTGCATCCTGAAGCTATCTCAGCTCCCCCCACTCAGGTTTGCCTCAAGGACCATCTCCCAGAGAGCAGAACCTCCTTCCTCCTGGCAAAAGCTCTTGCTATCCCACACATACAAACAAGTGGAGACACAGAAAGTTTATGGGAATGACCTGAGCTGTATAGCTTTGTACATTCAAGAACAGAGAAATTATTCCAGTTATGGTTAACATTTACTCAACCCGAGAAAGTCTCCATCCCAGAACTTAACTACTAATTCTGCCTTCAACTATGTTTTTTGGTGCTAAACAGCAGTGGCCCAGTGAGGCATGCCATGTCCTAATCTCCTGGGCACAGTGTATAACCATCTATTCACTGGCATTTGATTCCTGATCTGTTGACCTCACCCTACCTAAACCTATTGCCTCAACTATGAAATGAGGACAAAACATTTCTCAGGTTTCTTGTAGGGAAGAGATGAAATGAAGTACACAGAAATAAGGCCATGAAAACAGGAATGTGTAAGAAACTGTCATAGTGGAGAGGAGCCCAGACAGTAAGCCCAAGACAACTTAATGTGAGGTGGTGTCCTCAATGGTATACAGGAGTGACAAAAAGGACATTAGGGAAAAGGGAAGGCCGTTGAATGAAGTATGGACTTGAGTTAATAGCAATCTATCAATATTGGCTCACCATTCATTGTGATAAATGTGTCATGCTAACGTAAGAGGTTAATAAGAGGGCATAGGCGTGAGTCATATGGAAAGCCTCAGATGAGCTTTATACTTTTCTTGGACATTTTGAGGTGGGGGGAGAAGGGGAGCCTCCCAAGTGGTGCTCAGGAAACTAATGGTGCCTCCTAGTGATTCTTGTTCAACCAGGTCTATGGTTCCATGCAAGGGCTGGAGGCTGTGGTACTGTCCAGGCTCTGTGGTACTTAACCCTTTAAATGAGCTTGAAACTACAAATTTGATATAACCAAAGGTCCAAGACAAGCAAGAAAGGAACAGACTCTGGGAACTCACCAAGCAAGGGGCAGAGCTGAAGCTGAATTCAGATATAATAGGTACCTAAGACTACCCCCACCCCCCAGGTTTTGTCCAGGCTGTGAACATGGTACTTCTCCAGGCAAAGCTAGAGCCTGGTCCTTCAGTGTTCATGGGACCCAGCAGAGTGCTTGAGAGAGGAAGGTACTCAGTAAGTCCTTTTGGACAAATAAACAATATCATCACTCCATCATTACTAACCTGTTCCAAAAACACCAGTGCTACTTAAGAGAATTCTGCTAACATTACAGAGAAATACAAAGTAGAATCTTCAAAGTTTGATCCAATTAAACACTCTCTTCTTTGTATCTCTTCTTAATTTTGTGGAAAGAGTTCATGCATACACTCATTCATTGTGAAAGAATACTGAGACCCTCCCACAGAGGTGTCAACCACAGCAGCAGGAACTTGGTGAGCCCTAAGTGCCTACTAGGCTCAAGTCAGGCATCAGAAACACATTCTTACCATTAGAGAGCTTTCATGCCAGCCCTCATCTGTGTTTTTAATCGCCCAGGTCTCTTCAATGTAACTATGTCTTCTGGGTGTACAACATGGGGCTCAGAATCTCTCATTTAAACCTCACAACAGCCAGAAGCAAGGATCCATAATTTACCCCCATTTTTTTTTATAAGAAAATCATTCCCACAGTTGCAGAAAATCCTGACTGACACATCAGAGTCAGTGTGGGCTGAGGACACTGCTGGAAAAGCCTACATACTAGGCACCACAAACCCGCGGCTCCTAGCAATAGGCCATAACTCCCACCCCTTCTCCTCTTCCCAGGAAGGGCTCTGAAGTACAGACACCAAGTCAGGATCCCAATCTGTGTTTTGCCTGATCAGCCCCTCTGGAATTCCCTCTTGGACTCCAGCACAGAAGTTGTATCTGAGAGAATAGGTGGGTCAGTTCTGTGAATGGGAAGGAGGAGGCCCAGAGTCACTGTTCCTGCCTTACAGACACAAATAACCCATCCACTAGACTAGTTTGATAGAGGATGGCCTCACCTGACACATCAACTTCTCAACATCTGGTAGAGGGCACTGCTGGAAGGAATTTGGAGGAGATGGGATGCTCCCCTAGAAGGAAGACCAGGCTAAAATGCTTTCTAAAATGTGCAGAGAGGGACTATGGGGGGGGTGGTCCTCATGACACCAAGGTCATATGAGATAAATAAAGCAGAGTGAGATGAGGTTCCTGTGAAAGAGTGGCACATACAGGGAAGCCCAGATCCATACTTCCACATGCTGGTCAGAGCTTAGAGGCTTCCCAGTATAAGGAAGGACTCAATTCCTTCACTCATGCTGCATTCAAAAGGCATCTTGAAGTTCTCCATCCAGGGAAGAGGAAAGCTGTAGGAGCCCCCACCCAGTGCCCAAAGCCTCAAGGTTTCTTTTTTTTTTTTTTTTTTGGTTTTTGGCCCACACCCAGTGACGCTCAGGGGTTACTCCTGGCTATGCGCTCAGAAGTCGCTCCTGGCAGGCACGGGGGATCATATGGGAACCGGGGGATCGAACCGTGGTCTGTCCTAGGCTAGCACAGGCAAGGCAGCAGGCACCTTACCTCCTGCGCCACCTCCCAGCTCCCTCTCAAGAGGTTTCTAACACACTGGATGGGCATGAAATCTGGGGAGACTGGCTGGAGACGGGATATAAAGAAAATAGAAAGAGTCAGCCTACCCAGCGTTACATGGGATACAGAGAAACTTGACCTTTTTTCTCTCAGCACTGAGTCCAGAAATAAAGTTTAAGTGACTTGGTTTTGTCAAGGGAGGAAAGAGTTGTGGGTTGAGGGGCATTATGTGGTCAGATTGGTGGTTTGGAAATCTATTCTGTTGCCTGCTCTGAAGAATTTATTGTCTTGCATATGTGGCAACTCTCTAGTCCCTGACTCTCGATAAATCTATGGTGTGGACTACAGAGTCTTGGCCTGCATCACAGAGCTACTGGACAGACAGAGACTTCATAGAAGGATCATTCCCACTGTGACACATCTGTGTAGGAATAAGCTGGTCTGGAGGAAAGAAAAGTCATCCTTTAGTGACATTGAAAAGGAGGCCTAGAAGCTGAGATGTATGTGCCAGGTTCTGGAGGAAGAGTTCAGGTGGAGGAACCTTCTTCCACTCTAAGGAAGATAGGCACATAGCAAAATAGAAACACCTCCCTTGGGGCTGGAGAGATAGCACTATAGTAGGGAGCTTGCCTTGCCTACAGCTGACCCAGGTTCAATCTCTGACATTCCATATGGTCCACCAAGGAGAGATTTGAGTACAGAGCCAGGAATAACCCCTAAGTATCACTGAGTGTGGCTCATAAAACAAAAACAAAACAGGGGCTGTAGAGATAGTATGGAGGTAAGGTGTTTGCCTTTCATGCAGAAGGACAGTGGTTCAAATCCCGACATCCCATATGGTCCCCTGTGTTTGCCAGGGGCGACTTCTGAGCATAGAACCAGGAGGAACCCCTGAAAAAAAAAACAACAGCAAAACAAACAGAAACAAAAACCATTCTCCCCCCCCCACCACCCCTGATCAAAGGTGATCAGCATGCCTGGAATAGAGTGAGCACAGGAGAGGTAAGGGAGGATATCAGAATCAACGTGGATGAAACATGGAACAGAGCTGATCTGGACGGCACCTGGAAAGCTCTGGGAAGGATTTGAGCCTTAAGCTTAGCATCCAGGTCACCCTCTCCATATGAAAGAGTTTTAAGACAAATTAGATCCAGATCCCATTTAAATGTTAGAAAGACGTTGCTTTTTTTTTTTTTTTTTGTATGTGGTGAGGAGAGCATATTGAAATAAAAAGACTGGTGAACTCAGGGAGAGAGCAGGAGGGGAAGTATCAGCAGGGCTTGGGTTTGCCACTTTTGAGGTAAAGAGAAAAAGATAGAAGGTAATGCTGAGGACTGGGTCATGGAGGGAAGGGCAGGTGGCCATGCAGGGTCAATGGGGACCACTTTAAAAGAGGGAGCAGGAAGGTTAGAGCAAGAATTCCTGCACCCTTCACCATGAAAGACCAAGAGAGTAAAGAGGAGCTTCCAGAGCAGGGGGCAGGGACTGGGCTGGGAAAGAGACCAGAGAGGCAGTTATTGGAGGGCACTGGGCATTCTCAAATCACTGCTTGTACCTGTGGGCAGGAGACAACTGAGCATTTCCTGACACCTCCATTAAACCCCCTCCCCACTACACAAACAAACTTACTTCTAGCCCAAGAAGAGAAACTGAATCAAAGGCATGAAAAGTTCTCCACTGGCTGACATTTTGGGATGCTTGCAAAATGGTGACTTTCTGGTATCCAATCCCAGCACCTAGAAGGAGCAGAAACATATTGTACCCATTAGAAAAGAAATGCAAATCAAAAAGTCAGGCATTTGTGTCCATGACAACAGGGGGAACGGATTTTGGCAAATCTGAGTTCATTTATATTCAAATAAATATTTCAGTCTATGACTCTGGCACTTTTTTGCATGAGATATTTCAGAACCATATTGATTGTTGCTCTCATGCTAAGAACTTGAGAATTTAAATGAGGGCCAATTTCAAAGTCTACCAGACTCCAAGATTTGGGATTGGGTTTACTGCAAGAAATGGAAAGGAGTAATAACTCAGGGGTGATTCAGCACTTTGTGTACAGACTTCTGGAAGTGGAAAGGGCAACGTTGCCTAGACCCTGAGTCACTTTGTACAAAATAGGAAAACCTGCCTATGCAAGACTGAGATCACACAGCAAATCCATGGAGAACTCTAGGTTCCTGGTTCTCCAGTTAATTTCAACTCTAGCACATCAAAGCAGGCTTTGAAATAGAAAGAGTAGCAGGGATAAGATTATCATCTATTGTACCTCTCTTCTCTTTCAATATAGGTTGTTTCCCTCTACAATAAAGCAATCTATACCCTTTATGAAAAATCTATATATTGCCCAAAGCACCAAGCTCTTTTCTCTAGGAAGTCCTGCAATTCCTTATAAGATCACCAGTAATGTTTTAAGGTGCTCTCTTACAGCCTTTTCCCACTCCATATATCTTTTACTTAGTTGACTGATGTCTTTGTGTTTGTGAAGTTTCCTCCAAGTTATGAAAAAATCTTATATATCAAAAAATGAGAATGAGAAACTGTAATATTCTACCCTACAAATTTACTAAAGACTTGCTAGATCATGTATTCAATTCATTCTTGGCTATTCAGTCTCTAAAGTTTGTTGTCACTTTAATTAACACAGTGAGGCTGAGCAAACCAGGAATCAGAGGCGGTACATGTTCTGCATAGACAAGATTCAGGTTAGAGCCCCTCACTATATGGTTCCTAATATTACTCGGGTGACTATGCTCCTGAAGAGCTTCATATACTCAAGTTTGATTTGGTTGGGAGACCTAAAATAAATAAATTAGAGAATACCATTGGGTTGTCTTGTGCTAAAATCTTTGTTTACACAGCAGCCTTTTTTCCTTAAATGAAATTCCTGGAATTACTGGACTGAAGAGTATAAGGAGCATTTCAGAGACTCCCAGAGTATACACTGGATTTCAGAGAAGGCAATACTGTTTGCTAATGGGATGTTAAACACTTACCTGCCTGGTCTCACTTCCATATAAGTCAGTGGCACCCCAGACATCAAATATTTAAACTCGGTCCTATAAGCACCTCTAGGAGCAACTGCCAAGCACAGAGCTGGGAGTGGCTCTTGAGCACCATCTGGGAAGGTTCAAAAATGAAACAAGAAAAAGAAAAGAAACATAAAGTCCACTGAGGGGCAGAAGGAGAGGCTCAGTTCAGCAATTTGCTCCTTGAGGTGAGAGGCCAAAGAAGAGGCGAGCCATTGTCACAGTGGGGACATCACATTTCCTTCTGTGGCCATCCCCAGAAAGGATGCTGAAAAAATTTTCTCCTTCAAGACTACAACTATGCTTGTTGCTTCCCTTTTGTCCCGTTCAGAGATATGGGAGTTGTTTCAAGACTCCTCCATCAAATTTGTCTGGAGCTCATCTCTTTTGTGTAATAAATACATTGTCCAAAGCAGAGTGTGATATCCAATACTGTCACCTTGATTTTTTCTGATGGTGTTCCTCAGGATGCCAACAGCTTCCAGAGACATGTGATAGACAGCGCACCAGAGGTATTATACCTGTGCTTCCATCACTTCAGTCTCCAAGATCACTTTCCTGGCTGCCTGCCACCTGGCCACCAAGACAAGATCACATATTTTAGATCTTTAAAATAGCTGTATCCCATTTCTAGTACCAAATTCAGCATTAGCTAAAGTGATGCTAGCTGCTAGAGACTGTAACTCCTAAAGTCTTAGTTAGATGACAACTAGACACCTTTGAATATATAGTATAGTAGAAATATATAGTATTTTAAGTTCTCCTAAAGTCAAAAAGGGCCTTGATCTGACCAGAGGGTTGATCATTATTCATGGTTTCATTTCCTGGTTTCTTTCATGGGTAGCTTGGTCATTTCTTGGCCTCCTGAGTTAAAACTAAAGAAAAAAAAACGAAGTTTTGAGTGTTAGAGCTTTTGATGGGCAGGTCTGGAGCCATCCAACTCAAGGCCCCTAATATCCCCTGTCTGGAAGTCACATGTGGTTGCATTCAAGGGCAGTAGGAGAAGAGATGAAGTACCTGTAAGTCAAGCAGCAGAGCCAGAGGCCTCCCCTGCATCCAGCATCCCACCCCACTGAAACGCTCCATCTCCTGTGACTTCCCTCACCCTGGCCTGTCCCAAAGCCCATCTTAACGAAAACACCAAGATTTGGCTCATCATAGATTTTTTTCATGCTGTTCTTCAAGACTGTGCTCAAATACAATTTGTCTTGATGATTGAGAGGTTTTTTTTTTTTTTCTTTTTTGGCATTCCCTAAAACTTTACACATTGGAAAGTGTCTGTTGCTCTCACCCAAGTCCCAGTTCTGCTCTCATTGCAGAATGAGAAAGAAAAGTCCCACATGTGACTAATTTTCTCCCAATTTGAAAGAGTCATTTCCTGCTTCCCCCATCCCCCCAAAAAAGAATGGCTTATCCAGGAGGCTCTCCATTATTTATGATTCTCCATTCAGATAGAAATAAAACTTAAGTCAAACCCTAGCTCAGCCACTAACAAGCTGTGTGACCTGATGCAAGCTACTTTTCTTCTCTGTGTCTATATCACTGTGAAATGAAGATCACAAGTCCTGGGCAATGGGGTTCCTGTGTTAAATAAAAGAGTACATGAGAGAGGATTCAGGATTGAGCTTCTGGAGGCATGTAATAAATATTAAAAGGCTCTGAGTCGAATGTATTTGCTGAAAGGCTAATTGTCTGTGGAATGTAAAATAATAATAAACCATCATCATCATTATCATCGTCGTCATCATTGTCATTGACAGTATCATCTCTCTTCATAGATTTCAACCTTAAGCAGGAGTAAAAAGAAAATAGAAGAATATTGGGAGAGATACAAACTCCCCAGGCTGTCCAAGAAGAGAAGCAGTGGCCTCAGAGTCTTCCTCCATGTCTGGGGTTCTAAAAGCTGCCTGGCTGAATAGATATAGGGTGGGGGGGTAGGGGTCTGGGCAGGATGCATAGCATCACCTCCTTTAAAATTCAACAATTCTCCTAGCACTACCATCAGTCTGCATCTCCACTCTGCCACTTACATAATACCTACCAGGAGCTCATTTTTAGAAGAAACCAACATTCTTGCCACCAAACAGTTTTAGCACACTGGAACCAGAATTTCAAGTATAAACTCCAGTAGTCCTGTGAAAGCATGGGTAGAATATATAGAAACCTCCTGTGAGTTGAATATCTGATTGGGCCTCCTTTAGAAGAACATCTGTCAGGAGCAGCTGCAGGGCCAGTCATTATTTCTTGCACTGTGGGCAGAAGCCATGTAAAGGGCAGATATCTGCATGGAATGGTCCATGGACAAAGTGAGGAGGCAGGGCAGACACATAACAAACAATCATCATTATTAATCTCCGGGCAGCAACAGACATACCTCCCTCAAGTTAATCAAGGAAGATATTGGTTCTGAGAAAGTCTGATGTCTCACAGAACCCAAAGATTGGAGCCAGGGCCTGGAGAGATAGCACAGCGGTAAGGCGTTTGGATGGTGGTTAGAATCCCAGGTTCCCATATGGTTCCCCAAGTCTTCCAGGAGCGATTTCTGAGTGTAGAGCCAGGAGTAATCCCTGAGAGCTGCCAGGTATGATCCAAAAACAAACAAACAAACAAATAAATAAATAAATAAGATTGGAGCCAAAGAGATAGTACAGGGGGTAAGACATTTTGCCTTGCATTTTGGTCAATCCTAGTTCACACCCCAGCAACATATATGGCACCCTCAAGTATTGTCAGGAGTGAACCCTGAATCCAAAGTCGGGAGTGTGGCCATCCAGAGAGAACTTGAGGACTAATCAGGAAGGAAGAAGGATAAGATTCAGAAGTTCTTGAAATCTCCCTGCTCTCTCTCCCTGGGAGTTGCCTTTCTCTTCCACACTGGAATGTGTGGCTAGATGACCAGGAGCTTTTTTGTTTGTTTGTTTGTTTGTTTGTTTGTTTTGGGGTATTTGTAGCAGCACCTGGCAGTGATCAGGGCTTTCTCGTGTCTCTGTGGTTAGGGATCACTCCTGGCAGGACTCACGTAGTGCTGCAGATCAAACCTGGGTCAATTTCATAAATGCAAACACTCCACCCAATGTACAATTACTCCAGCCCTAGTGACCTCCCCAGAGCCTGAGCTTAGCTTCTCCCAAAGAGGCACAAGTCTGACCCTCTAAGTTCTGGCCCAAATTTTCTGGGGCAGATACTCAGGATGCATTTTGAGACAGATCTCCAGCTCCCATGAGAATCAGGTGAATGGAAGAGGTTTGGTTCCTGGGAAGAAGGGTGTTAATTCATGGGGACCACATGGAGTCTCCTCTTGGAGAGGCAGGAAAGGGTAATCACCACATGAATGAAGACTCTGTAGGAAAGAGGATCAAATAGACTTGAGTTGCCGCCTTCTCTTGGAGTGGGGTGGGGAGAGAAAGGAGCTGAGATGTTTAGCATCCAGCCTGACTAGCTAGCTCTGAACCACATACTGTGAGAAGTCATGCATTACCCCCATAATCCCTCCTACACACAAAGAAAAGTATGAAAAGTATGAGGGATGATGAGAATCCAATTTCTCAGGTAAGGAAGCTGAGCATAGTAGAGATGTGTCAGATCATACAGCAGTAAGTGGAAAAGCCAAGCTCTGAACCAAGTGCAGAGGGAGCGATGGTATAGTGACACATGGCCTAGCTTTGTGCCTCCTGCGCACTGCTGGATGGCATCTGAATAAAAGTGTGTCTTAGGAAACACCAATTCACTGTATCTGGAACACCATTTTGCATCGTTCTGAGATTGGACATGGAAAAATGTATTGGGAAGGAATTTATAAAAGAAGATGTGCAGAGCACCAAGAGGGA
>PVKC010053803.1:0-10074 GCA_004027635.1 Crocidura indochinensis | reverse complement strand
TCTCTCTTTTATGGTTTGAGATAAACTATTTCTCTGTGCACTTATCCTCATCTTGTCTTACATCCAAGTGAGTTAAAATTGTTGAACCTGAATTTGACACAGATAAAAAAGCCTGCATATCAAAACAGTTGAAAATAGTTAAAAAATACTATACTCAAGAGAGAATCTTTCTGAAATTTATCTTAAAATTTTACTAAATGTAATAGTGAAGTCTTTCTAAAGTTAAAATGTACTTTAATTTTCAGACAATGAATATAATTGTTGAAATAGTTGTGTTTTTTATTGAAGTCATACACTTTTGACAGGATCAATTTTCTCTTGTGACCATACCTGTTAAGGTATATATTAATATTAATTTGTAAAGTTACATTACATATTAACCTGTAAAGTTACTTATGATTAGAATTAGATAGGTATTCTAGCTCATAACAATAGGCTTTTAAATTTTAATTATATGTACATGACAGAATAAAATGCACTGAAATATTAATACTTTAGAAACAAACCTAAATAAGCTATGCTAGTTGTATGTATGGGAAGAACTATAAGTTCACAATCATTGTGAACTACTTTTTCAAATAAATAAACACATCAGAATTCATTAGTTACAATTGATCAAGTACATGCAAAGTAAACTAAAATATAACCTCTACTTTAAGCCAGCTTAAAATGAAGTAAAATATAACATATTGAAAGAAATTACAAAAAGTACATGCTGAAATTCCAAAAAAAAAAAAACTACAGCTATAACTTTTTTTTTTTTTTTTTTGGTTTTTTTGGGTCACACCCGGCAGTGCTCAGGGGTTACTCCTGGCTCCACGCTCAGAAATTGCTCCTGGCAGGCACGGGGGACCATATGGGGCACCGGGATTCGAACCAATGACCTTTTGTATGAAAGGCAAACGCCTTACCTCCATGCTATCTCCCGGGCCCCTACAGCTATAACTTTTAATAGAATTTTCTTGAACTAATTCTTGTACTTACTAATGTATTCAAAGTAGATTACATAGGATTCAGTAAGTGCTCCATAAGTGCTAACTGATTGTGCACAAACACTACATAGATGTAAATGAGAGATTAAAAAATTCCATTGAATAATTCAACATGTAAACTACATAATTAAGATATGAATTTTAAATATATTAGGTTTGAGTACAAAACACTCTCCACAATTCTAGGTTACTATTAAGGTGTTTTCATTGGTAGATTAAATTTGCATTGGTGAATCAAATTTTGAAACTCAGTCTAGAACAGACTTCATTTGCTATACAGAATTACCATATTTTTTGTTCTATCAGATGCACCTGACCATAATATGCACATAGTTTTTAAACAAGGAAAACAAGAAAAAGAAATATTCTAAAGTAAATGATGTCATGTGTCAGAAGACAGCAGCTGGGAACAACCA
Source organism: Crocidura indochinensis (assembly GCA_004027635.1). NCBI lineage: Eukaryota > Metazoa > Chordata > Mammalia > Eulipotyphla > Soricidae > Crocidura > Crocidura indochinensis. The sequence goes on along the minus strand of PVKC010053803.1, from coordinate 8,666 downwards.
GCCTACGAGTCTGATATATTTACAATATGCCAGTCCACAACTGGTTAAACACATTTTCTTAACTTTCTTTTTTTAAACATCAGAAAATTAAGAAAACAAAAACTACATTTTTTTTAAATAATTAGGTTTCAACTCCAGGCAGAATTCTCTCCATAAGACACACAGACATTTTTCCCATATTTGGGGGTGGGGGGAAGTACATCTTATGATACAAAAATTACAGTCTTGTGTGTTTTTTTTCTAGAAAGCGTTTTATTATGGAAGGGGTTGGGCCAACAAATGAAAAATTGTGAAGGTTTACCATCAAATATGTTTGGCTGCATTTTTTCCCATTGGAAACTCATAAATAGATTAGTATATTGATTTCCCTAAGTTTTAGTGCTCTAAAACTTTGTAGTTGAAGGATAAAAAATTTGATTGCTCAGTCATATATCAAATATTTGTAAAACAAAATACAAAATAATATAGGTCTTAAAATTTTTGATTTCTCTTCTTATCTAATAGAGATGGGGACACAAATTTGGTAATGTAATTAGGCCTTTTACCCTGAACATTGGCATAATGATTTGATTTCAGAAGTATGGGCATTGCCCACACATACCTGAACAATGGATACCATCTATGGAAACAACCACAATTGTCTATAACATTACCAGGATTCAGGCCTCTACCAGGGAAGACCTACCAATGCTTTGGCATTGACTTACTCCAAAGAGTGCTCCCAACACCCAGACTACTAAGCAACAGTTCACTATGCATTTAATGGTATGCTGGAACTAGAGGATACTCCACATAAGCCTGACATCGATGAAAGAAATGCACAGAATCCAGAATCTTTAAATATAAAATCTGATACCAACAATAGCTAAAGTGTGAAAGTTTCACCGGGCCCACGGAGAATGACTCAGGTTGGACAGACTGGTATGCATGGAACCCAGAGTCGGTCTTATGCCAATAAACTTCTTGGGTGAGGATATTTTGTAATCAGGTCAAGGATTTTTTTCCATTTTCCCCATTTTTCTTGAACTATGCAAACAACGGTGATTGCCACTATCACACCTTTACTATATTTTTTTACTCTTATCTTTTAAGGAAAAAAATAATACAAAAATAAATAACTGTAGTAGAATAACAGTCTCGAATACAGGCAGGGATGGGAAGGGGGGAGGTGGGATTGTTACACTGGTGAGGGGGGGTTCTGTTTATGACTGTAACCCAACTATGATCATGTTACTTAAGTAAAAAAAATATTTAAAAAAATAAAAAATAATATATCTACAACAAAAATTGATTTCTTATCTCTATATTTCTATGCAATATTTTGAGAAAAATTTAAAATATACAATATGATAAATTTTGCTTAATTGCTAAAGTACTCTTCATATTTATGGGATTGTATACTTTTCTTCGTTGGTACAGTTAATACATAGAAGTATTGTTTAATCAGAAAACATTTTAGAAAAAAAAGATGTCAAAGACATGCAGTTATTAGATAGAATATTGACTTGCATGTGACCAACCCATACTTGATCCCTGTCATATATGGGATTCCAAACCCCACCAGAAAGGATTACCTGAGAATAGGACTCAATTCTGAGCACAAACTGGGCGTAGTCCCTTAACTAAAAGAATAGTAATGCTGAATATAACATAATTACAGAAAGAAAATGTATAGCTATTTGGAAAGATTAATCACACTGCTATGGATTATAAAGAAGATTTTAAAATAAATGTTTTATTATTTAAAGTTTTTATTATTATATCTGTAGGGTAAAGGTATCCATATTTTGGTTTTTGTTTTTATTTTCTTTTGTTTTTGGGCCACACCTATGATATTCAGTGGTGACTCCTGGCTATTCGCTCAGAAATTGCTTCTAGCTTGGGGGACCATATGGGACACTGGGGATCAAACCCAGGTTCATCCTGGGTCTGATGCATGCAAGACAAATGCCCTACCATTGTGCCATTGCTCTGGCCTGAGGTATCCTGATTTTTAAATAGACTAAAACCTCCATTTAACTAAAACTATTCTCAGGAGAGAAAAAAAGAACCACAAAAGAAAAAGAGAGAGAAAAAACAAGTCCTTATAATATAAAATATATTAAAATTGATAAAAATAATATAACTTATTAAGGGGACTGGGTCACACCTAGTGATAAATAGTGGCTTAACTCCTGGTAGAGCTGGGTTTGGGGGCAGGATAGAGCTAAATCTTGTGCAAGGGATGAAACCAGGCTAGCAACATGCATGGAAAATTGCCTTAACTTTTCTGCCATTCCTCTGATCAATCTAAATTGTTTTTATATACAAGTTGATTTTATCTTTAATGGAATGTTTTAAACTCTTTCTAAGAGCTCTTGGATACGAGGAAAGGAGATTTAATGTTTAATATGTTGCAGTGCTTCACACATTGTTTGAGCTCTTGACTGGCTATGCCACTAATAAACACTAGTGACTGATTTTGGAAGAATCAAGACTCCAAAATATATAGTCCTCAAACCCAGTTGGAAATTGAAACAAAATATTACCCATTGCTTCACTTTTGATCTTGCACTTACCCTTCTAGAAGAATCAATTCAATTTAAGCTGATTGATTCTGTGTTAAGCAGGTCTTCCTATAGTTGTCCCAGTAGTTGTCCTCTCAGCTGAAAATCTACAAAGTAAAGATTTGAAGGACACTCTTAGGGGATATACTGAGAAACCATGGAATTGATTAAATAGTAATTTCTTTTTTTTTTTCAAAAAGCACTACTTCTTTAGCAAGTACCTCATGTTTTTGTTTGTATTGCATCATGCTGGGAACCAAAGGGGGTAAGATTGGAGCAGGGCTGGAAAAAAATTTTTATTGCTTTTGTGCCCTGTGGCAATCTTTTGAATGGGGCAGGTATTTTCAAAATAACACTTGTCTAAAGAACCAGAGTCTGGAAGGACTATCAGCAGCTTGAAAACTTCCAGAGTTAGGTTTCATTACTGGAAACAAATTCAAATGAAACTTCTGTTTAGAGAATAGATCCACAACAGGGGTCCCAATGTGGGCCTTTTTATAATAGAAATGAAGGTAAGTCTGTGTTTTAGATCTCACTTATTTTCCAACATCTGTTTCTTATTCAGTTTCTTAGATCCAGGATTCTCTTCCATAATGATAAGTGAATATTACATTTATAAAATAAGCATGTAACGAAACATCTCTGTGTGTACTTTAATAGGGAGACTAAAAGCAAAAACATTAACCAGAATAGAAAATTTACTTAAAGGACATGTTAGATTCTTACAAGAAAAATTTACTTTTGAAATATGACATATTGTGCCTATATTCATAGCTAGAAAGCCACAAGCACTAAATATTTTCTTTTGTCTTAAATGAAAAGTGAGCATCTATTTAAATTAGTCATGCTATTCACTCTTCCATCAAAAAACATTAGATGCATAATTTTGTTGGGAATATTTTTGTAGTTTTAATAGACCAGTTAAAGTAACACATATAAAACTATGTTGTGAGAATTTTGTCATCAAGTTAAAAAAATCAATGCAATTTTTATACTTATTCTCCAATGTTTAAGATTGATACATTTTTATACTTTTATTCTCCAGTGTTTAAGATAGATAAAAGTTCAAAGCATAAATGTTGGTTGTCATAAAGAAACTATTTTATAGACTATTTTTAAGTTTATTATGATAATCTTTGTCTATCTATGCCATGATATCAAAACAAATAAGACTAATAAATAATTGCATGCAAATTCTGAATATCTTTTTAAGTCTTAGCTTGGACTACCATGCCAACATAAGATTAGGTGACTAAAAAAGCAGAAATTAATTTTTTCAAGCTTTCTGGAGTCTAGAAAGTTTGATATCAGTGTCCAGCAGGCTTTAGTTTTTCATGGTTTCAAATGTTTTTCTTCTCATATGCTCTCCCAGTCCTCATATGGTATGAATCCATGGCATGTGCTTTATAACAGGGAAGTTTGTGGTGCCTGCCATGCCATGATCAGGAGGTCGATTTCCACCCCCTCAAATTTCTCAGGAAAATGTCTGGAGGTTTAATGAAAGAAACTGAAATGACACTGTCCAGAGGTGCTTGCACTGCACTCAGCAATGTTGCGCTGCTTTGCCAGTGCTATACTGTGCAGCTATGGATCAACCCAGGGTTGGTCACATATAAGACATGGTTAAGATTCCAGTATGATATCTTACCTGTAGACATCTGTTTCTGATTTTTAGATTACTCCTAGAGACGTTACAAGAATCATTCGGTGCTGGGAAATAAAGTCTGGGGCTCCTTCATGCAAAGCATGCACCACAGCCCTTTGAGATATTATGCTTTTGTTAGTTGAAGCAAATGATCACAATTCATTATTAATTTATAATAATAATAATCATTAATCATTCATGATTTTGTAAGTTGAGAATCTGGGCAGATCTTAAGAAAATGTGCTGTTTAAAATGCCTTATCTTTTCAGTCTAGGTCCTGACTGAATTGCAATCTCATCTAGATCAGTGACTGGGGGAAGTTGGGATTTATAGCTCACTGTGGTTGCTATCAGACTTAATTTTCTATAAATTGTATGATTGAGGGTTTTCATTTTGTTCTTTTGGTTGTTGACTTTCCTCTGGTCTGAAACTCTTAAAAAATTTCCTAACATGACTGCTTTTTTTTTTTTCATATAAACAAGAGTTTCTAACTCTATGCTTATTAAAGAGGATTTTATAAAATGGTATAATCAAAAATAATACATCTATTGAAGCCTATTCAAGAGAGTGACTTGCTAATATCATTGTATATTTTATTGGTGTGGAGCACATCTCAGATTTCAATTGGATTTAGGAGGAGAATTTTCATAAGAGCATGATTCATGGGTCTTTCTTTGAGTGTTTCTTCCATAGATAATAATCATCACATAGATCTTTGAGATTCAATAAAACTATCCAGAAAATTCCTATTCTATATTGTGAACTATTTATTAGAAGACACAGTTGCTATATTCCACTGTCACATTTAATGAATAAAAACACTCTACTGAGGCAGTAACTAGCGTTTTGACCTTATCGTTTCCCAGAGATTCAATAGAGAGCAAACTGAAAATATACTGCACTCATCTTGATACTGGTTCTCTTTTATTTTCAAAAACTTTTTTTAGAATTTTGCAATTTTCCAAACAGTTCATTTAGCATTTCATTAATTAACATTGAAGTCACTACACCTCCACTCTAGTACTCTTCCTGTGTTTCTATAACCCCAATACCTTAAAAGCTTTCTACTGCAGTAGTTGGGTAATTGTTATTCTGGTACTATGATTCGGTACACGTGATTATGAGACATCATTTTGAATCTGGCTTGCTCCTTCACTTTTTTATGCTTTGTTTAATTAAAAATACTCTGGGATGCTCAGGGGTAACTCCTGGCTTTGTTCTCAGTAATGGCCCTGGCAATGTTCAGGGGACATTATGGTACAAAGATTGAGCCCTGGTGAGTCTTGTCAAAGCAAGTGCCCTACCCACTGTACTATCTCTCAGCCCCTGCCATGTTCCTTCTTGCTCACTCTTCATTTAATATTATATACCCCATATCCATTTATATAGCATGGCTTGCACGTTTTCATTTTATAATCATGTGGTATATTCCCATTTGATTTGATCATTGTGTATGTTGCTAGAAAATTATCTGAATCCTTTTGTTTTAAATTTTGTATTCTCAACATCACTTGTTAAAGATGCTTAACACTGGTCCTTTTTAAAATATGTTTGGAGGATATTTAGATTGGACTACAATTAGTCAATGTACACAGAGAAAAGCAAGCAAGAACTGAGTAAACTTAGAATCATAGTTTCACCATTCAAATTTTGGAAAGACAATGCATCCTAGTTCACCGCTTGCTTGATTATTCCTTCTAAGAGTAAAAGCAGAATTGACAAAGCCAGGCTGAACATAGAAACTTTCTTTGTGGTGATATTTTTAGATACCTTGAGTCTGACCTGGGCAATAAAATAATCATCATAGAGAGAACTACATAACTCTCAAATGAAAGAAAATATTCTTTATTCAATCTTTTCACTGTTTAATGGAGTGTTTATGTTTCACCATAGAAGGCCATTATTTGACTTTAGATCAGCTAATTCATGATCTGAGTTTCATTTCTTATAACACTCTGCTGAAAATGAAACTAAAATTAATCACTCTTAGAAAAGTAATCAATGCTTTATTACACATTACACTTTATAAAGCACTTTTAAATATGTTCTCTTCACTCTGTATTACGTGTGAAAGATATTTGATTAGGAGATATTTTAGAATTCTATAAACTTAACTGACAATTTTTAGATAGTGGCAAACAAATTTTAAAATGTTTCTTTAATATTTCTTTAACATTAAACAAATCCAATGTGCATTTTCTAGAGCAAATAAAATATAATCTGACTTATGGCTTAAATACTAAACGGCTAAGTAAACAGTTTATGATTTTATATGGTATTGGTAAGAAGATATTGTTTGATATATTGAATAGGATGCAAGATAAACACTTTAAATTTAAGAAAAACAGGATGAGAATAAAATTTCCAATGCCTACTAAACTAAAAATTTCAGAAAATAGATATTAAGTGGGTGTTTAGTGTTTGGATAATAACATAGCAAATGGTGAATTAAACCATTTGATGATGTTTAGACACAAAATTAGTCTTTGGTCACTTTAAAAAGATGATCTTCCAAGAATGAAGACTCTCTTTTCAGAATGACTTTCTGTCAAGAAGTCTTCTGGATTTCAGAGGAAACAGCTTCCTTGAATCATTTTTTTTTCATCACATGAATCACCTTCAATAAACTTCACCAATGACTAAAAATGTTATAATATCATTTTGATAACTATGTTTCATATGGTTCCCTGAACCCCACAAGGAGTAATCTTATGAGTGCCGTCAAATTTGGTCTTTAAACAAATAAAAAGTGATTAAGACATTTTCTTACCTTTAACATACATTGCATACATGAAATAAAATGATATATTGTAAGCAGTCTGCTCAATTATATAATATATAATGCTATGCTCAGATCCATGAGTTTTGCTTTCTATGTTATATACAGATCAGACTTGATCAATTTAAATGAAACACACATTTGTAACATATAAAGTTAAAACAAAGAAGGTAGTATAAAATAAAAATGCAGATTATTTTCCAAAAATTATTAAAATCATAACAACAATGCACTAGAGCCACAGCAGGTAATGATGTTCTGTACTTCATTTTTCCTCTGACGTTATATTATTTATACTTATTTTGCTCTTTTTTTTTTTAAATTTAGTACCTAGGGGACTGGAGCGATCACACAGCAGTAAGGCATATTTGCCTTGCACACGGCCAACCCCAGAAGGATCCAGGTTTGATACCCGATATCTCATATGGTCCCCTGAGCCTACCAGGCACTATTTCTGAGCACAGAGCCAGGAGTAACCCCTGAACATGCCAGATGTGACCCAAAAACAACAACAACAACAAAAATAGTATTTAGTTTAAATACAAATGGGTTAAAGTATTGATAAATATATGAGTGGCTTTATTTTCTTATATGTTTTTATACAGGAATGTGGACTTTTAAAGACTTTTGAACTATACTTTTTTGGAAGAAGTTGTATATTCTTATTTATGAAAATGTAGGCAGTCATGAAAGCAACAGTTCTGAGGAATGACTTGAATGATTTAAATGACAAGCTCTAACACTCTCCAGCTGTTTGATCTTAGGCATCATTTATATCCCTGAATCCTGTACACTAACCTCAATGAATGTAAGAGTAAATAGCTTATAGGATATTTGTGTCTTAAATAAGATAATACAGACCAAGCTGTGAAAAATTATGGGAAGGCTGGCCGTGCAGCTGAAAATGGCAATCTAGGGAGGTGAAGCTACAACTTTACCAATAACCTACATCCACAAACTCCATCAAATGGCATTCTATAGGACAATAAACTGACCAAAATCAATCAAATTTCTAGATACGTGAGTATCTGGGCTGACATCTTAAGAAAAAAAAATTTGTTGTTTTTGTTTGTTTGGTTTTTGAACCATGCCTAGCGATACTCAGGGATTACTCCTGACTCTATGCTCAGAAATTATACCTGGTAAGGTCTGGGGACCATATGGGATGCTAGGGATTGAGTTTGGCAAGGCAAACGACCTACCCACTATGTTTAAGCCCACCTGGACTTCTTTTTGGAGTGAAAGCCAGTACCTTTCTCCAAACTTCTTATACTTCTGGAAACCCTGGCAGCTATAACCATGCTCTTTAAAACAACAACAACAACAACAACAACAACAAAACAACTCAATATTAGCCACAGAGCTTGAAGTTCCTAGGATGCCTGGATCTTCACTCAGGATTACTCCTCTTGGGACTTGGAATTTATATGAGTTTTGACATATTGAACATGGACTAGCCTCATGGAAGGCAAGAACTCTACCCACCGTGTTTTCGTTCTGGACCAAAAACTTAAAGAAAATGAAAAAATTAAATCACCAATCAGAAGAAGAGTTAAAAGTTAGAGGCCAGAGCGGTGGAGCAAGCGGTAATGTGTTTTCCTTGTCTACGCTATCCTAGGACGAACTGCAGTTCCATCTCCTGGGGTCCCATATAGTCCCCGAAGCCAGGAGCGACTTCTGAGCGCATAGCCAGGAG
>PVKC010053802.1:0-10075 GCA_004027635.1 Crocidura indochinensis | reverse complement strand
CATTTATTTTTGTTTACTTATTCATCCCTTTGTCTAGCTAAGTGCCTGAAATGCAGTAGTACTCAAATACATATATATATACTAATATAAATGTATATATCTATATGCACATATAAATATACATTAGATATAGATATAAATAGATTGGGAGCCACACCCAGATGTGCTCAGGGTTTACCCCTGGCTCCATGCTCAGGGATAATTGCTGATAGTGCTTGGGAAATACACACAGTGTGGGAATAGAACCAGGGTCAGCAACAAAGCAAGAGTCTTGATCTCTGTCCTACCCCTCTAGTCATATTTGTTAACTAATTAATTCCATCAGGACAACAACATGTGTGTGATTAATATGTGTAATTATTAATATTTTTTAAAAAGAAAAACAGTATATTAAACTTTAACATTGAAAAATTAACCACATTCACTATACACAGATGTTAGAATAACATTTGATGGAAAATCAGTTTTTGATTATTCAGATCACTTAAAAGTAACTATTTGTTTCTCATATCATAAACAACTTATTTTCCTCATCTCACCATTAAATATGACTGACAGTGACAATTTTTTTCCGAAGATACTGTCTTGTTTTCACTTCAAGATTGACTGCAATTTGGAATCTGCCCCCATCACCTATATCATTTTTAATGTTTTCCTAAATCTTTATTCTGACATTTGTGAAAGTGAACGCTATTGAGGAATTTTACTTTCAAAACAATTATTTTGCAAACTATTGGAGTGACTGACCTTGTGTCTTGTGAGATGGGTATTCAAAGAAAAGAAGCAAGAGGAAACTTTCTGTGGTGAAACAAACATTTTTTAATTTAAGTATCCAGGATATTATTTCCATGTTTTTACATTAATACTTATACATAAAAGTCCTGCTACAGTTTAAACATCACAATCTATATGATTTAGTTCCTTTTACACCACATGATTTCTGTTTATATATTGGACAGTCTAGCACAATTTTTAAACAAACAAAAAATGTATAAACAAAATTTACAAAGATTAAAAATGCACAAAATTAACTAAATAATTCAATCAATCTGTATATAAAAATATACAGAACTTTCTATTTTAGAGGTTACATCCCACAATTTTATTTTTAGTTTTTAATTATTTTTTCTACATTATTTAAACTAGATCCTAATTGTCTCTGTATCTGCAAATACTGCCTGTTATTTTAGGTTGTCATTCTATTTTCTTACAGTTTCATTTGAAGCATCGAAGCTTTTATTTTTATATGTTCAGCTTATCTAATTTTCTCTTTTTAGAATGTGCATTTTAATAGCTAAGGATCTATGGCCAAAATCATATTTTCCTTTTCTTTTTTTTCCCACTTATTTCTTTCTTTTTCACTCTTGTGGATATTATTCGGTGATTTTTTTCTTTTTCCTTTTTTCTTCTTTTTTTATTTTAGTAGTTGATACCATTTTTTTCTTCTCTTTTCCTTAATCATCTTATTTCCAACAGAATAGCATAACTTGATTCATTCAACCTCATAAATTGAGGGGGGGAAAGGATGATACCAGGACCAGTCATATGAAATGTAGTGTAAATAAAAAATGACCAAACTGGAACACCAAACAGAATAGATACCCAACCTACAACAAGCTGTAAAGTAAAGATCAGTTACACTAGTATTCTGGAGGTTGGGGTAAAGGAGGGAGATATGGGAGACATGTTGGGAATGGGAGTGGAGGGATGACAACATAGGTGGTGGGAATGCCATTCATTCATTGTCACTATGTACCATAAATAATTTTGTGTAATGAACTTCAGTCACAATAAAAAATTAAAAAATCATGAAGATTTACCTTTGTGCTTCCTTTATGTGTTTTATAGTTTTGGTTCACACATTTAGGCCTTTCATTCATACAAAACTAAACTGGTTAATTTACATTTGAACATCACCAGCACTGTTTGGTGAAAAAGTTATTCTTTCCCTTACTGATTGGGTTTTGGATGAAAATCAGCTGCCCATAGATGTAAAGATTTATATAAATGTTCTAGACTCTCAGTTCTGTTCCATTGATCTATATCTATTCTTATGCCAATATCACACTTTCTAATTACTGTGGCTTTGCAATAAATCTTGAAATCTGAAGTCTGACTGCTAATCATAGATATGAGCAGAATGTTTGCAATTACAAAGCAGCGCTTAACAATAGAACAATACGTCAATCTATGTGTATAAGCTGTAGGAGTTCTGAGTTACAAAGGAGAAGGTTACAACTTAAAGCAGTTCCTTGCAATCTAGCTTCAGATGAAAATCAGAGATCAGTGAGAAATAAATAAAAAAAAAACAAGGAATTCTTATGTTCACTGGGATAGGCTCTATTATTTAGAGGTTAAGTGAAAGAGAGAGATAAGTCCACTAAGGTGTAATTCTCATTTTCTGGGAAAAGTCAATAGCCCAAAAATCTGCATTCTGGTCAAGGCCTTGAAAGCCCTTGCATCTCAGAAGCTGATGCTGAAAGGGCACTTTGAAGAGAGAGAGAAAAAAATATTGTCTTTGATTTGGTGCTAAGAATTATCCAGGTAAAGGGGTTTTAATCTGTGGATACTTCATCCGTGAATATCAGCAGAAGGGAACATTTAATTTTAAGTCGAATAATACGAAGAAAATATAATGACAGTACCATAACATGAATCTCAGAAATATTTCCAGTGATCTACACAAGGGTAAAAAAATCTTCCATATGGGCCTTCTGTTTCGTCCCCTATGGAGATACCTATACATGATGCAACAGTTCATTTCTTTGTCAGAATAAAAACCTGAATAGATTTTATTTTAGTCGCTGTGAATTCAAATACTGGAACAGGGTTTCATGCACAAAATACTATAACATCAACACCCCCAGAGTGCCCTTTTCCCTTCACAGCTATCTTAGAATTTTCATCTCAACCTCACTTCACTCTACCTACCATGATAAACTTAATTCTATGGATCACAGATTTTGTTGCTTTGGACAATTTGTTATTTTCTTACTGTGCTATTTTCTACCCTGTTATTCTTTTTATATCTTTGTAGTTCCTTTACTATTCTTCTTTATATCCTGCATTTTGTATCTGTCTTTTTTTTCAGGCTGACTTCACTTAGCATTTTGCCTGCCAGTTCCATCTATGTAGCAGCAAATTGCATTATTTCATCTTTGTTTATTGCTAAGTGTATTCAATTGTGTATGCACATACATTTAACTTTATATAGTTATATATACATATATATCATGGGTTCTTTTATTCAGCCATCTATTTGTGAAAGGTTATACCATTATGTGTTAGAGATGAAAAGATAACATCAAGTCCAAAAGTAGTAAATTCCTGACAAAAATTCGGAGAACACATACTCAGGGGATGAGTTTGATTATGGTTGATAATCTCTGAATGGACAATGCAGTCTCAGTGACTTGTAACAATGAATAGAAAGTAATTTATAATAGAGTTGCTTAATTATACAATAAAAAAGTTCTTTTTAATTTTGGATTTCAGGATATCACCTGTTTATACTCAAATCAGGGGTTCATTTGTGTCTTGTTTACATTCCAGTTTATATTTTCTAGTTTAGCTATATTCTCTCTAGTTCCAATGCTTTACTTTATGTTTAACTTTCTTTTATGCATGTTTTCTGAAAACATCTTCGAGTATTTTGTGAAACTAAGCATTTTATTTAAAAAATGAAGAATTTATAACTTCCAATAAATATGTCCCCTTCTTATATTCTTTTTATTATATTTTCTTTATATATTTTATTATATTTTTATTTATACTTTTATTATATTTTTCTTTCCAGACCTCTTCTAACTCTACTAGATTCTTTACTGGTTTTCCTATATCTTCAGTCTTTTGCATACCTGTTTTAAAGTGAATAAGATTGCTGGTAAAAAAAAATGTCTTCTAATACACACCCCCGGGGATGGAACTATAGCACAGTGGTAATGTGTTTGCCTTGCACAAGGCTGACCCTGGAGGGAGCTGAGTTATATCTCTGGTATCCCATATGGTCCACTGAGCCTGCCAGGAGTGATATTTGAGTGCATAGCCAGGAGTAACCCCTGACTGCTGCCTGGTGTGGCCCCAAAGCCAAAACAAAAAAACAAAAAATAACAAGCTTTCTCAGTAGTGGGGCATTTGCTTTATATGCAGCTGACTGAGGACTGACTCATGTTTGATCCCTGGCATTCCATATGGTCCCCAGAACCAGGAGAGATTCTTGAGCACAGAGCCAAGAGTAACCCTTGAGTACTGCTGGGTGTGGCCTCCCCAAAACAAAAATTAAATAAAACACACCCTTACTGGCCATGGGGAAAAAAAAAGACCAAACACTGGCAGAATACAGAAATATAAGAAAAAAGTCTACAAAATGCCATTTATGGCAGATTCTCTACATACTTAAATTAACACTTCTTAACTTTTATACTCTATTTATATGTGACCATAAAAATAAATCAATTTTGCATCATTTTTCTTGACTTTGGGTTCACACACAATGGTGCTCAAGGCTCTGGGCCTGTGCTGAGAGATGATTCTTGGTAGGGGTCAGGAGACCATATTGGGGGCAGAGGATTGAAATCAAGTTGGCTGAATATAAGGTAGGTGCCCTGTCTATTGTATTTTTTCTCCTTAATTAACATATTCCTTGGGGCTGGTGCGGTGGCGCTAGAAGTAAGGTGTCTATCTTGCAAGCGCTAGCCTAGGACGGACTGCGGTTTGATCCCCCAGCGTCCCATACGGTCCTCCAAGCCAGGAGCAATATCTGAGCGCATAGCCAGGAGTAACACCTGAGTGTCAAACGGGTGTGGCCCCAAAACAAAAACAAAAACATATTCCAATAAAATTCATTGTTATTTCTATTTGTTATTTCTTTATGAAATGCAAAACATTATTATTCCTTATTAAATTGTCAAATATACATAATAAACCTAACAAATATATTGCAGATAATAGAAAACATTGGCTAGCTGTGTTATAGAAAACACTGGTTATCTATACTCTCAATATGTTCATCACATGATTAAACTACACTTTGTTGCATGTTGCATCACTTACAATTGAATTATGACCAACAGAATGGAAGCATAAATAAATTTTTCACATTCATTAAGACTCTGAAAGTTTCCAATGATTTTTATAAATTTTCTCTCCTTGTCAGATGAAAGAGAAATGTTAAGAGAAGCCATTGGTCAATCACATTCCTTGAAGATCTGAAAGGTGTATTCTTACAGCCACCAGAAGAAATATTGGAAATTTTATTAGTAATTTCACTAAGTTGGCAGGTGCAAATTAGAATTGTTCTGATCAAAAAAAGAATAGAAGATTATATAATCCTTTGTGTATTCTTTATAACATAATGCTTAAATGCATAAATGATGCAGTGCGTGTATATAAGGAGTCAATTTTTAATTGCCACTGGTTTCTTTTTTTTGTTTTGTTTTGCCACTGGTTTCTTAACAACTTAATTAAATTCACTACAATTCAATAGAATCACTGATAAATAGGGATGTAATAAGCAAAACTATATTGGCAGATGTTTGTGTGGAGAAAAATTACACGTAAGAAGCAATTGTTATAAAAATAAGTTATATTATTAGAATGTTTCTAGTTTATCTGGCGAGACAATGAACTAACCCCTGAGCACCACCAGTTTTGCTGCTCTCCCAAACCCCTCTCCTCCAAATATATATGTTCCAGTTTTACTACTTTTTATTCTGAAGGCAACTTACTGACTTTTCAATCAGGCCCATCTCTCTTATTCTAACACTTGAGCACAAGATAGCACTTTTAAATCTATCGAGCATAGAGAATGGCTCAGATTGTAGGCATTTTGATCCTTTTGCAACAAGAAACACAATGATGCTATTAGTTGTAATGTACATCAAGTATAAAGTTCGTACACAGGCAAGATATGTCCAGGTTTTTTCTCTAACATGTATTAATTCAAAGGGAGCACTTACAGCTCATGTAAACCATGTTACTTCAATTAAGAAAAAATTCATTGCCTTTTGATTTAAAAAAGGCTTCCTTTTGCAATTATGCTATAGTTCGCTCTGAAAACCTATATCCACCATATCATTAAACCTGACAGTTTCAATAATCTGAGACAAAAGTGACCATTTTGAACTTCAGTTAATTCCAGCTATTAATTTGCCCCCTAGACAGCAAATCTGCTAAACATCCTATTAGCCATTTCTATGAGCAAGCAAATCACCTCACCTACTTGCATCCCTAACACATTCTCTGACAGTTTTTGGCCTCTTCTCTCCTGATGATAGAGATATATCTTATGATTGAATATTTTTCTCTTTGCAAGATTTTGTTATCACTCACTTTTTAAATGGCCTTTTAAATATGTAATTCACATACCACACAATTCACTTCTTGAAAATGTACAATGAACAAAGACTTTAGTATATCCACAGTATGCATCTAGCACCATAATAAATTTTAAAATACTTTGTCACTCCAAAAAAGGAACACTGCTCTCCTTAGATGCCACTTCTGATTCCTACATAGTTTCGAGGTCCAACAACTAAATGAATTTTCCTATTCTTGATATTTCATTCATATAGAAAAGATTATATATTATGTGGTCTTTTGTTAGTGACTTATTTCACTTAGCATAATGTTTTCAAGATTCAACATTCTAAAGTATGTTTTAGTGCTTGATTATCCTTTCTTAAAAATTTGGGGAACTACACCCAGTGATGTTCGGGGGTTCCTCCTGGTTCTATGCTAAGGAAATACTTCTAGTTGACTCTGGAGGCTATATGGGATGACAGGGATCAAACCCGGGTTAGACGTGTGCAAAGCACACCCTGTCAGCCATAAAAATCCCTCTAGCTCCACTTCATTTTTCTGTAACGTTAAACAATATTCCATGCGTAGCTATACTATATCATCAATTGATTGACATCAAGATGTTTCTACATGGCGGCTTTTAGAGTTTGTGTTGTGGGTTTTTGTTCAGTAATGTGGATTCAATGTTACTGAGGTAGGTAGAGAATATTCAAGGTCAATGGTCTTCACTCCTGGCAAACTGAACATGTTGGCATTTATAAATAATGATGTGTTTTTTACGGACATATATCTTGATTTCACTTGAGTATATACCTAGAACTAGAATCTCTATGTCCTATAATAACTATGTTTAATCATTTCAAAAATCATAAGCCTGCTTTCCAAACTGGCTGAAACATTTTACATTCTAACAAGCAATGAATAAGAGTTCCAACTTTTCCATATGCTTGAAAACACTTACTATATTTGCATTTTATTATAGCCAATCTAATTGTGATAGTTATATATAATTTTTGATTTACATTTAACAAAGGTTAGTGATATTGAACATCTTTACATGTCTTTAATGGCCATTTGCTTGATTTTTGGAGAATTAACTATTCAGATTGTTTGCTGAGTTTCAGAGTCGCTTTGGCATTAATTATTGAATCATAATAATTATTTTAGACATAAATTTATTTGTAATAAACATATAATTTACAAAATCTTATTCTCCCACCTATAGGTTGTGCTTTCATTTTCTTGATAGTTTCCTTTGAGGCGCAAACAGTTTTAATCTTGATTATGTTCAGTTGATCTGTGTACCTTTTGGGTGAGGGTGTCTCCAAAATGATGCTCAGGAGTTAGGACCCATTAACTATAATACTTAGGCAATATGACTGGGCAGTTCAAGGCTCAGGCCTGTTGTTGCAATGTTACTCAGGCTCGTTTTGCTCTTAGTGAGATACCTTAAAAGAGTGAAAAAAACAGTTATCAGGATGATAGTTCTCAGTTCAGAGACATCACCAAATATATAAGGTTAAACCTTTATATACTTATGAATTATGGCACAGTTACACATAAATTTTTGTAGGGGGTCACACCCAGTGGCACTCATGGGTTACTCCTGGCTCTGCACTCATTAATCACTCCTGGCTCAGGGAGCCAGGCATATGGGATGCTGGGGATCGAACCAGAAACTGTCCTGGGTCAGAGGCTTGCAAGCCATACAACTGTGCTACCACTCTGGTCCCTCGACACATGTTTTAATTAAACTTGTATCATGTAGCTACTCCTAGAAGTGCTCAAGAATTGATCACAGGGCCTCACACATGCAAAACACCTATTCTTCTACTTGTTATCTCCTCAACTCTTTACAAATGTTTCCACCATAGGCTGTCCTCTTATAAAATATTCTCTTAAGTAAAGAGAGTGTAGCAAGTGACGAGACAAGGAGTTGCCTAATGTTCAAATAAACTTCTCGAATGGAAATTGCCATAGTTATATATATATATATATATATATATATATATATATATATATATATATATATAGTTTTCTAAGTGGGTTGAGTAAAAATTGTCATTTTTAAAAAGCAAGCAGATTTGTGGGAGAGGAACTACTTCACAACCTCCTTAAAACAAATAAAATTCCCCCTGTTAGGCACTTAGTTAGGGTATATTTTTATTGTAAAAGAAATTCATCCAGAATCACCCACTTAATTTTCGTTCCTGTTTGTATCATTGTTAATGAATGGAGGTAGAGCAAAATGAAAAAATATTACTGACTTTAGATGATTATATAAAACTACTTTAAGTTTGAAAAGATTCCAAGAATGAAAAGAATTATAGGTTGTCCTTGCAAATTGTGTACTGCCCTAGGCCAGACATGATTTATATATGCTGTAAAGACTTCCATTTGTTTCTTGTTCTAACCTAGGATTCCATCTTTCTTCTAGTAAATATGACATTATTCCTCCATACAAAGAAACCCATCTCCATTGCTAGCAACTGAAAAGAAAAGCAGTATTTCATAATGCTTAGATCTGCTGAGTTTCAAAAGCTTATTTTCAACAAATTTCCGGGATGGGTTGTCCCAATAAATTACACATCAGATACATCAGTTTATTTTTTAAAACATAAATTTGGGGAATTTATTCTTAAACATAAATAAATGTTAACTTATTTATCAAGCATGAAAATTACACTATCAAAATCTAAAACTTGCATCTTTTTCTGGAATAAGTAATTATAACTGAGTACTTCATAAATTTCTTTTTTTGCATTATATTCTTTGTTAGGAACCACTTTGGAGATAGAAAACCCTATATTCTCAATTATTTAAAAAGATATATTTACCCCTGTGTTCATCCCTGTTGAACACCCTATAGAAAATATGGCATATTGTTAAGTTTCTACAGCAAAAATACACAACTGATTTTTCTGGATATTTAATAATTAGCATAAGGGTAAAATGATGGCAACTGACAAATCTAAAAGCTTTCATTATAAGAGGAAAAATATGCCAGTATCCATTCAAAGAATTACATGGAGGACACAACTTAAATTACTTATGGATTGGGCAAAAAGCAGGCAATAAGAATACAAATGTTTCCTAAAGCTGTATGCTTGGCCCTTTATTCGTGACATGTCTCATATCTTTTATCCCTAGTCAAATATCTCTTTAAAACCAATTGCATTGTTTTAGCTTGTTTTCAAATAAAGTGTTTGGTGAGAAATAGATGGTTTGCAGCTTTTAAAATACACAGTATAAATACTGATTTATTGTTATGCCAATGATGTTTAGAAATAGCAAGCTCATGTAAATTTTAAGGTCTCTTCATTTTTATCACCCAGTGGAAAACATACTTATGACTTAATTTTCTTTAGGTCCCAGATAAAGAAACCTTGACCTGTGCGTGGATTTTTTCTAAGAAAGCAAACTTGACCTTGTCTGCATTTTAATATTTAATAGAAATAGTTAACAGAGTTGTAATTTTATAACCATTAATTTGATATATATGAGACCCAACATTCAGTTTAAAGTCAAAACAATGAGTCCGATGATTTTCCTCCCCAGATATAAGTAAACAGTTTTATTACACTTTACATGAAATATTGTATGCAGACTTTCAATTTTAAAGGAGTAATAAGAAGAGCCTGATCAAATCCTTTGCCAAAATATACTGCTGACTTCATTTTATAGAATTCAAAAATATTGCTTCTCAATTTCAAGAGTTTACTTAGAAACAGGAATAAAATTAATAAACATATAACTCTGATATACCATTTTAATG
>PVKC010053801.1:0-10099 GCA_004027635.1 Crocidura indochinensis | reverse complement strand
GGGGGGGGATTTGGGGTGGAATGCAGCTCCACTCCCTATGCATTCACAAAAAGCAGGGGCCAGAGCTGGGCCCAGAGCTCCCACAACTGCAGACAGTAGTCAAAGTAGTATCCCCTTATCCATAACAGACCCCCTACAGTATGGTAGTTTTTTATTTATAACCATTCTCAAATAACCTTTTTAATCCATCCAAGAATACTTTTGCCCTTGACTATATATAAGGTAATGGAAGACCCTATATAAGGAGGATTGCACTCAAATAGATCTCTGAAATCAATGTTTATGTGAACGTTATTTTTTATAATGTTGAAGTCCTCTCTGACTACCAAGCCTTAACCTTAAATATTCATCTATATGATGAATATAGCCCCACTTATTCATTGCCCCTCCACACCGAGAGACCCTTATATTCCCCCTTATCCTAAACCTGATTTGTTACTTCCCCTTTATTCCCTCAATTCTTACCTTGATAGGCACCAAGTCTGACCTCCTTCCGCAATAAAGCACCATTCAGCTCCTCAATGAAAGACACCCTCTAGAATCTCCTTCTCCTGTTTCAACAAGAAACCTCAACCAACACTCCTGTTGACTTAAGCTTGTGACCCCTTCACCCCCATCAAACCATGGACCGATACATCATACCAGAATCAGCTGCAGTAAAACTCCCAACTCAAGGACATTACAGGACTCTGAAATTTCGCAAATCATATCTTAAACTGTAAACTAAAATTTGTGATAGAAAAAGTGCCTTGACTTCCACTCCCCACAAGAGTATCTCAGAAGACCTCAGGGAGGCCTATATTGCCTACGTAAGTCTAATATCGTATTAATAATGCATCTTAATATATATACTCCTAAACATACAGATAGCCTCCCCTATCACTTTTTTTTTCAAATACCTTTCTTTTCCTTTTTTTCCTCTCAATCTATCTTTTTTTTTTAAACTTTTAGCTCAGTTTCATCTGTTTGCTCTATTTTTTATATATGCACATTCTCAGCTTGGGTGCTCCTGGGTACAAAAACCAAGAAACGTCTTGCCTGGGATAAAAGCTCAGACCACACCACAGGTACTATATGTGTAGCCTGTCATCCTTACTCGGAATAGCACCAGCAATACAAAAGGACACCATATGTTTTTGTATAG
The DNA here is from genome assembly GCA_004027635.1 of Crocidura indochinensis. Classification (NCBI taxonomy): domain Eukaryota; kingdom Metazoa; phylum Chordata; class Mammalia; order Eulipotyphla; family Soricidae; genus Crocidura; species Crocidura indochinensis. The sequence goes on along the minus strand of PVKC010053801.1, from coordinate 8,955 downwards.
GCATTGTAAATAAGGGGAAGTCATGGACTCAGACAGAAGATCTTATCTTCTATAGATAAGAACTCACACTTTTTACACAAGGGTGCCTCCCATCATGGACATATGTCATGTGGATACAACTCAGTCTCCACGAGATCAGACACTGTCCATTCTCTAATCCCAGATCCCAGATGTAGAACTGAAACACCTCCCTGCAACAACACCAGGAACTAAGCTCTTTTGGGATATATACTTGTGCTAGTGTTGATAAGACAACGTGAACAGTGAGGAAATGTCAACTTGACCTAAGACCGGAGGTCCTGTCACATCACCTAACACTCAGTGAAAACCAGAAGATGTATTGTCCTCTGAAATATGAAAAATAAGAGCACTAACTTCAGAAAACTGACTGACAACAGTAACTGGTAGAACTTACCTGGAAACCATTAAGGAAAATCCTACCCTAAGCAGTAGTCCAGATCTCTTACAAAAATCAAGATTTCTTAGCACAGAGGCCCAATTCTGACAACAGAGACTGAGCAGAATCTTTGGAATCATGACTTCCTAGACTATGGCTTAGGTAACTAGCAAAAACATGGAGCACAGGACACAGAAAACTGAACACATCAACAATGTTGGAACAACCTCTAGAACCTTAAAGACTACAACAATTTAATCCAAAAACTGTTTTGCAAGCTTCAGTCTATAAAAACTGCCAATGATATCTGTTGATTCTAATATTTTGTTTTGTTTTTGTTTGGGAACCACACCTAGTAGTGCTGCTCAGGGGTTGCTTCAAGATCTGGGCTCAAGAATCATTCTTGGTAGGCTGGGAGACCATAAGAATTCAAGCCAAGAATTGAACCTAGGCTTGATGCATGCAAGGTAATAATAGCCCACTGTGCTATGGTCTGGTTCCTATTGATTCTAATCCGCATCCAGTGGTTTGTATTGTCTGTTCATTTAAAAAATAGAAAGTGAAAAGTAAAAGAAAAAGGTTACCTATATTACTTCCTCAAATGAAATATTATATTTTATTATATCTCTTGGTATACTATTACATTTTCCCTATCTCTTCCTTGTTCTTAATTGATTTATCATGCTATTTTATTTTGTTTTTATTTTACATTATAACACAATCCTAATAAAATAGCCTCTTTATAACTTTACCTAAGATTTCATGTAACCCATTTTTCCTTGCAGGACTCATTTGATGAAATATTGATCTATTTTGAATCCTTGCATTAACAAACTTTAAATATTTACTTACTTTCATCATTGATATAAAGGTCAGGTTTCTTCTATGTTTATAAGAGGTGGCTATATATTGAGAAGAGGATATCAAAAACTACTAAAAATTGAAAAGAACCCATTATCTTTTACATAGTTTAAGAGTTGATATATGTCATCCAAATAGCTTCCCTGTAATATCCTAAACATCTCATATAAAGTGTTACCATTTTGAAATGTCACAGCTTTAATACATTCATAAAATTATATAGATTCCATTTTATTTACAAAAATGGTTCCAGTTTTTAGAAACTATTTCTTGTCAACCAAATACCCACATCCAAGAAGTGCTTTTCATTATTCAGGTTTGGGAAGTGGGGTGAATTGAATAAAAACATCATTTCCTTTCCCTGCGAAATAAATGAAATCACAGTATGCTAAGTTGCACATATTTTTCATTAGCACTTAGCTACCGTGTCTATACTAAGATCCATTTATCTCATATATTTTTTCCTTTTCAGATAAAACTTTCAAATGCTTACATTTCACTGCATATTGGTTGATTGGATAATTTGAACATCAAAGGAAACTTTCATTTAATTTAAGCCGTAAAGTTGTCTTTTGCTTTATTAACTCTCGATCAATAAACAAGCAATTTGGAAATGTAATCAGGAAATGCTTCCGATTGGCTGACAATGTATCAAAGACAGGCTTCAAGGCAACAGCAGGCTGTAACAAGCAGTTTATTACCAGTAGCTGTTACTGACATTAGTCAAAACCAAGAAAGATAAAATGGAATAAGAAATGTAATGCTTGAGGAGCCTTGGGCGCTGTGTTCTCTTCTTCCTTTTGAAAACTGCAAGCCTGTCTTTGATATGATAACAAATATAAACTGTTTAAAAACACCAAATGCAGGCAAACTGAACCTAGCCTGTCATGGAGTTAATCCATTCCAGAGTGACACACAAATAGTAGAACATACAGCAGATCTATGTTATGGAAATATTTTGAATTGGATTTACATGTAGTGAGCAAATTGGAACTTTTGATTTTTGCCAGATATTGTAATATGCATGTTCCCATATTAAGGGAATGTAATCCTATTTGAAGATAATGAGTTTTCAACAGGCTCAGCAATTGGAAGTTATGTAGGAAAAATTGTTTGGTTTTTAACTAGAGATGGGCAAAGAGGATTGGACCCTAAATTCACACGATAGCTTCACTTTTATCAGCCAGCTGTGTGTTATTTTGCCTTTGGTTACTACTTACCAAGAGATTTCTGGAATTGATGAATTTAGATTCCTCCACCCCTTTATCTCTGGACTGTCTGTTACCATAGGCAAATAGTGAAGTGCAGAGCACTTGGCAAGAATTTTTCTTTGCATATATGCTTTCTTAATGTTATTCTAAACAGTCTATGCATACATTCTACATAATAACAATAAAATATGAGTGTGAGAATAGTCCTCATCATTGTTGGTTTGAAACCTTCTTTAGATATTGAGCACAGATTCACAGAATTATATTTCATTGCACTCCCAACATTATAAGCCACACCAGTAGCAAAATCAAATAGATTTAACACAAAGGTGAGATAAAAAGAACCAAGAAGGGATTCTATTTTTTATTGCTTTTGGAGGCATCTCTGCCTTGGCACTTTTGCATGCAGACTCTGGGTGCTTTTTCCTCACCGTGTTGGGAGTTTTCTCTCATTGAACAGCTGAAAAGATCCATATTTCAAACTAAATAAAATAAAATAAATATTGTTTGATGAGGTTATGCTTTAAGGGCCTATATATCAAAATGCTTCTCAGTAGACTGTACCAGACATATTGACCATAATTTCTTTTTTAGTGGCCAAGTACATAAAACATTAATTTTCTCTGAGTAACTAAGACCACCTGTCAAAGTCACATCCATTGTTTACATGTACAGAAGGATTATAAAAAAACCTTCTTTATGTAAAGGGCACATAATTTGGGACAAAGGTATTTGAAACTTACATTGATGACCTCCCTATAGAGCCATAAAATATACAGCCTAAAATATTCTTGAAATTTGTTTTTTGCTGGTAACTCAGATGTATTGTATAATTTATATTTATGCATATGCAGAGTTATCAAATTTCTATTGAGAATAACTCAGTTGGACTTAATTAGATATTGGTTTTAACTGACAACTGCTTTTGAATCAGTTTAATGGAACTAAACATCATTAGCTATTGAAATGCTAAAAGAAACTTTAGAAAAAGTATTATAGGTTATAAATAAAAATTTTCATTAAGTGCAACCAAGCAATTCTGGTGACTCTTTAGATATTAGTAACATTTGTGGTGCTGTTTTTCCTCCAAAGCATTTTGGTAGGCTTCGGAAAATCACATTTTGAAACATAAACATGGTATTTTATTGGATACTGATGTCATTAAAAAGTCATATACCTGTTAACATCAGTACTGAATATTGTTCATATTCTCTAATCCTAATGATAATTGGATTTTTCAGAATCAGTTTCTGATTCACAGAGAGGTGAAGCAGTATTTTTTTTTTTACCATCATTCTTACAATCTCACCAAAATTTAAAATGTTTGTTCTTTCAGAAGAAGCAATAATAAAAGTCTCCTTGGCTTTATAGTAAAGACTGAACAAGCAGTTCAGACTCAGAGAGCAAAAGTCATTGTGAGAAGAAAATCATATCGTGTTAATGATTAAAGCTCTGGGAAAGAAAGATAATGCTATCATATATTTAACCTTCCCCTTTTTTTTGTGTTCACTGTTCATGTACGTTAGCATCTACTAGTATCAATGAGAATATGTGGAAGCTAAAATTAGCTTTAAATAGATTTATCATTCATCTACTAGCACCTGAAGACTAAATAAAAGAAGTCAGTAGCTTAACATTTTTGGAAGACTTTCTTAGATTGATCCCAAAAAAATCTATGTGAGGTTATTTATATCATCTTTAGCTTTGTGTCTCTAAGACAAAATGTGGAAATATCAATGATAAAACAAAACTTTAGAAGAGAAGCATTTGATATTGTGAAAAGAATAAAGAGTGTCAATTGTCTAAAGACCAAGGGCAGTGTGGTGCTGTAGAGAGGAGGCACAAATGGTGTCATTTATTAGTTCTAGAAGATTATGTGACATTTCACTGCTTTCACTCTGCTTAATAGAGAGTGAAGCAATTTGTTATGACAGTGGTTTGGCATAAGTAGGAATCTGAGGCAATGGCTATGAAGATTACTTTGCAACATTATTTTGTAATATTCTTGCTTACATGTGTAAGAAATAAAAAGTATCACCAGGAAGAATGATAAAGAATGCAGAAAGTATCAAAGTTATTTTATTTTGTTTATTATTTATGAAAAACTAATGGCCATATATAATGGAGTAGAGTAATTTTGGAACAGTGCCTCTTTGTATAATGGAGACTTATAGAGCCACATCATTGATTCTATGAATTATTATCTAAAGCTGCTAAGGGACTGTGGGCACTCTTGAAACTCACGTAGTCTAGATAATGATCATACAAAGAACATGCAAAGATGATTTACACTGTAATATATATACAGTAAAAAAAGTTGGCATTCTTACATAGATAGTAATTGAATATGCAAAAAATATAAGAATATTGAAGGTATGGACCTAAGGGAAAGGAAAGATAAAAGAATAGTTCTTAAATATTTGGTCGGAACAATATGTCAAAGACAGTGTCATTCACTATAGTGAAAAAAATGATGAGGAAATTGGAGGGGAGAACAAATGAAAATTTGCACATTGAATGTGTTCTTTTGAAACTCATCTTTCAGAGCCCAGTCAAGATATTATGAAGACTGTTGAAAATATGAGAATTCTTGTCAGAAGAAAAAACTGGGATAGAAATATAAACATGAAGTGAAATAGTCACTTGCCCTGGTTCTAATCCCTTGTACTAAATATGGTTCCCTGACCACAGTCAGGAGTCACTCCTGAACACACAGCTGGAAATAGCCTCCAGGATTTCTTTCTATAGGCACAATGGGAAGAGAAAACATTGTCACATCAGGTCTTGAAAAACCTCTTATTCAGAGGTGCATAAGAAAAGACAGCAAAGCATATTGGAAAGGAATTCCCAGTGAATAAAGAATAAAGACCCAAGATACTAATGCTGCAACATTTTAAAGAAACAGTATGAAAAACAACATATAGATTGTCATTAACTCTTGGAATCCATAAAGAGTGAAAGCATAAAAATGCTTATTGTTTTTAAAGTGTTTCAGGAATAGTGATTGTAGCCCACATGAGTTCTATATAGATTTGTAGAATCTCCAGGATGAGGAATTTAGCATAAAAGTGGTGTAAAGGTGGGGCCTGCGAGGTGGCGCTAGAGGTAAGGTGTCCTTGCGAATGCTAGCCAAGGAAGGACAGCGGTTCAATCCCCGCCATCCCATATGGTCCTCCCAAGCCAGGGGCAATTTCTGAGCACTTAGCCTGGATTAACCCCTGAGCATCAAACGGGTGTGGCCCAAAAACCAAAAAAAAAGTGGTGTGAAAGTAATGTTTTTTGATTTTCCATTTTCTCCTGCCCTGCACAAAGGTTCTCTCTCTCTTTCTCTCTCTCTCATTCTCTCTCTCATTCTCTCTCTCTCATTCTCTTTCTTTCTTTCTTTCTTTCTTTCTTTCTTTCTTTCTTTCTTTCTTTCTTTCTTTCTTTCTTTCTTTCTTTCTTAAGAAAGAAAAAGAAAGAAAGAAAAAATAATAATAAAAAAAGAAAGTAATGTTTTTTCTGTTATTTTTACTTAAGATAGGAAATAGAAAAAACATTTTAAATTGATAAAAAAAATAAGTCAGTAAACATAGATTAAAACTATAAAGTATGGTAATTATAGAAAATGGAATAGTTGGGAAATGATAGAACAGAGAGAATTTTGTTCTAGACTTACTATTGAAAAGAGAACATTTGGTATATTTTGAAAAAAAGATGAAGATTAACTCATAAAGAACAATGATAAAAATAATTATATGTAGGGACATATATACTGACTTATAAAAGTTAAATTATATAGGATCAATTTTAAAAATTGAACAGTACTAGTAAAATTAGGAATCTCAAAAGTGTATTATTAAATCCCTTCTTAGGACTCTTTCGAGGGTTTCCAGAGTAAGAGTTTATAGACACAAGGGTTTCCAGTTTTACAAAATCAAAAATACCACCACCCACTTTTTACTATGTTAGCATTTGCACTAATGAAATTTAACTTATACTAAGTATGCATAAATAAAAGCGATGCTAATAGTACAAATTGTTTTTATTCTCATCATAATTCCTAATAAAATACACAAAAATGAAAAATGTTTGCTTAAGAATATTCTTGATAGGGCCGGAGAGAGCACAGCATTTGGAAGTTTGTCTTGCACGCAGCCAATCCAGGACAGACTGGATCCCAGCATCACATATGGTCCCCTGAGTCTGCCAGGAGTGATTTTTGAGTGCCGTCGGGTGTGACCCAAAAACCCAAAATTAAAAAAAAAAGAATATTCTTGATAAAGATCAAAGAGATAGTACGGGGTTATGGCACTTGTGTCACATATGGGAAGACCCTGGTTTACACCTTAACACCAAATATAGTCCCTAGAGCACTGCCTGGAATGAGCCTTGAGTTAAGTCGCAGGAGCACATAAGCACTGCTGGGTTCCAGGTGTAACCTTATTCATTTCGCCCCTCAAGAAAATAAATGTGGGGCTGGGTGGTGGCGCTGGAGGTAATGTGCCTGCCTTGCCTGTGCTAGCCTAGGACGGACCGTGGTTCGATCCCCAGTTCCCATATGGTCGCCCAAGTCAGGAGCAACTTCTGAGCACATAGCCAGTAGTAACCCCTGAGCGTCACTGGGTGTGGCCCAAAAACCAAAAAAAAAAAAAAAGAAAGAAAGAAAATAAATGTCTTCCATAAAAGCAGAAACAATTACCAATTAATTTTCATATCTATTAAATTGTTTATAATATAAGTACAAAATATTTTAACATTCTTTGTGATAATATGAGAAATTACATGAATTATTTTTCTGTGCACATTGATAAATTTCAGGAAAAGCACTTGTGTGATATTGTGAGCTTAATGAACTGCCTTCTCATATCTGTATTATTATTATAGCCTGAAAGAGCTATTGTCAGCCTAAGCATGAGTTTTCAGATGTGAATATTTGGCAGGTATTTTCTTTACAGTGCCAAACTAAGCCTGGCACTTCAACAATGACATCTGACAGTATTTGTTACTTTCTAAAAATCTAAGCTTTAAGTAAAAATTACAATTGGGAGACTTTGCATTTATTACTCTGAACTTGACAGATTCCTAATATTTAGAGTCTCTCATGAAGATGTTATTGATATTACCAATTATCAACATTGGTGATGGGATATTTAAATATATATGTGGAATACCTAAATATGTAAGCATTTTGAAAGCTCAACATAATTCATTAAACAAGCCAGAGGGAAAGAGAAAGACATGGAATGATCTCACTCATTTGTGGAATATAAGAAAAACAAGAGAGAGTATGGTAATAATATCCAGAGACAATAGGCAAAAGGATCAGGAGGTTCAGTCCAGGGTAAAAAGCTTACCACAAAGAGTGTTGAGTGCAGTAAAGATTACTCAGGACAAGATCTTGGGAGAAAGTGACAAGCATGGCACCACTCCTTTAATTATAGTGCAGACCTACTTCAGGAGAGAGGAGGGAAGAAAAGAGAGACAGAGAGAGAGAGGAGAGAGAGAGAGAGAGAGAGAGAGAGAGAGAGAGAGAGAGAGAGAGAGAGAGAGGAGAGAGAGGGAGGGAGGGAGGGAGAAGAAAATTACCTAGAGAGAGGTGGTAGAGGAATGATAGGGGAGGAAAATAAGAGACAAAGGTGGAAGGAAGAGGGCACTGGTGAAGGTTGGTATACATTATATGACTACAATTCATTGAAAAATTTTGCAACTACAGTGCTTAAAACAATTAAAATTAGCATTTTCATTTAAAATGAATCAGTAGTAGTATCTATGTACTATCAAATCATAGTAGTATCTATGTACCTATGATTTTATCTATAATTTATCATCAGATTTGTTACAGAAATCCAAAATATTATTGATGAAAATCATTACTTTGAACTGAATAAAGATATTGTTAATTGGTTTTGATAAAAAGTTTTTCAAATGGGGCCTGAGCAATATTCACAGCAGTAGGGCATTTGTCTTGCATGAGGCCGACCCTGAATGGACCCAGGTTTAATTCCTGGATTCTCATGTGTTCCCCTGAGCTCTGAGTGCAGAGCCAGGAGTAACCCCTAAGTGTTGCAGGGTGTGGCCCCAAAACAAAAAAATTCGAATTATTTGCGTATGAAATTACAGAATTACGTGCATGTAGAGGATGACCAATTTATGACATAAAATATACTGGTAGATTTCAGATATATGTAGTATGGAAATTTTATTGACATATTTTCAGGTTGCATATTGGAAATAATCTTAAGAAACTGTCATTTGTCAAGTTTCAGAAGAGTATCAAAGAAAAATTCACACAATTATCAGAAAAGATAAAATGCTTCACTTATCAACTCTATGCAAATCTGAAGTTTCTTCATTTGATGCAATTAAGACTGGATGCAAAAGACTGAACTTGGAAGTGAAATGAGAAGATTTCTATTTAGCTGAACAAGAAAGAAATGGACATAATATGTAAAATTTGTTGGGTGATATTCTCCTACCTTCCTATTCTTCTACCCTCCTATTTTA
>PVKC010053800.1:0-10071 GCA_004027635.1 Crocidura indochinensis | reverse complement strand
AAAAAAAAAAAAAAAAAAAAAAAAAAAAAAAAAAAAAAGCACCATAAACAAGTTGGACTATGGGGAATTATCATCTTTCTCTGGAGGGGCAACATGGTAGGCCAATCAGTGAATTGCTACATCATTGTGACCTGTCCCTTAAGAATCTTTTGTAACTATTCTTTTTTTTCCTTTATTTAAATATCTTGATTACATATATGGTTGTGATTAGGTTTCAGTCATGTAAGGAACAACCCTTCACCAGTGCAACATTCCCACCACCAATGTCCCAAATCTCCCTCCCTTCCAACCCACCCCCACCTGTACTCCAGACAGGCTTTCCAATTTTCTCATTTATTCACATGATTAGGGTAATTCTCTGTGTACTTATTTCTATAACTGCACTCACCACTCTTTGTGGGGAGCTTCATGAAGTGAGCTGGAAGTACCAGCCCTCCTCCCAGTGTCTCTGAGGATTGGTGCAAAAATAACTTATTTTTCTCAAAATCCATAGATGAGTGAGACTATTCTGTGTGTCTCTCTCTCCCTCTGATTTATTTCACTCAGCATGGTAGATTCCACGTACATCCATGCATAGGAAAATTTCATGACTTCAACTCTCCTGACGGCTGCATAATATTCCATTGTGTATATGTACCACAGTTTCTTTAGCCATTCATCTGTTGAAGGGCATCTTGGTTGTTTTCAGAACCTGGCTATTATGAATAGTGCTGCAATAAATATAGGTGTGAAGAAGGGGTTTTTGTATTGAATTCTTGTGTTCTTAGTGTATATCCCTAGGAGTGGAATAGCTGGGTCGAATTGGAGCTCAATTTCCAGATTTTGGAGGAATCTCCATATCGCTTTCCATAGAGGTTGGACTAGACAGCATTCCTACCAGCAGTAGATAAGAGTTCCTTTTTCTCCACATCCCCGCCAGCAATGATTGTTCTCATTCTTTGTGATGTGCGTCAATCTCTGTGGTGTGAGGTGGTATCTCATCGTTGTTTTGATTTGCATCTCCCTGATGATTAGTGATGAGGAGCATTTTTTCATGTGCCTTTTGGCCATTTGTATTTCTTTTTTTTTTTATCAAAATGTCTGTTCACTTCTACCCATTTTTTGATGGCATTAGATGCTTTTTCCTTGTAAAGTTCTGTCAGTGCCCTGTATATTTTGGATATTAGCCCCTTATCTGATGGGTGTTGGGTGAATAGTTTCTCCCATTCGGTGGGTGACTCTTGTATCCTGGGCACTATTTTTTTGAGGTGCAGAAGCTTCTCAGTTTAATGTATTCCCATCTTCTGATCTCTGCTTCCACTTGTTTGGAAAGTTTAGTTTCCACCTTGAAGATGCCTTTCCTCTCAATGTCATGTAGTGTTTTACCGACGTGTTATTCTATATACCTCTTGGATAAGGTCTGATATTGAGGTCTTTAATCCATTTGGATTTTACCTTCGTACATGATGTTAACTAGGGGTCTCTGTTCTCTTTTTTGCAAGTGGCTAACCAGTTCTGACAGCACCACTTGTTGAAGAGGTAGCCTGCAAAATTTCTATCCTCTTGTTATTATGCAGATATGTTTTATGTGCCAGCATGTACTCTATCCTGGAGAATGTCCCATGTACATTGGGGAAGAATGTGTATCCAGGTTTCTGGGGATGAAGTGTCCTATATATATCCACTAGGCCTCTTTCTTCCATTTCTCTCCTCAGGTCCGTAGTTTGAGGACCACTCGTCTAAATGCACATAGTTTTATTAGCCATTCATCTTCTGAAAGGTAGCTTTGCTTCTACAAAGTGTTAGTAATTATGAATATACCTGTTATAAATATTCATGTGCAGGTAGATAGAAGAATTGAAACCAAGCAAGGCTATTCCAGTGTACATAATTCTTTTTCTATTATTTTAAAGCACAAAACAATAAATAAGTTTGATAATTTGCCAAACATATTTTGACATCTTGAGCTTGATATTCTCAATTAAGTTATGAGATATTCTATGCCAAAATAGACACTGGCTTGTTATTTGTTATTGTTATATATGAAATAAATTAAAATATAGTGGAAACTTACTACTATTTTGAGTCATTTGGAATCTTTTGCATTAACCCCAGTGTGGCTTTGATATGTTCTATACAAGAAGAATACAAAATGGCTATAATAACTTGATAATTTAATAGGAAGAGCATTCAATTTTAAGTGGCAGTTAATTCACCCATTGGTAAATGCTTATTGATAAGCAGGCAGGAAAGAATATAAAAGACCATGAAGAAAAGTTCCACCAATGTCAGAGAGAACTACAATTACTAGAGTGTTTGCCTTGCATTATACCAAGCCTGTTCCCAGGTAATGAATTCAATCTTGTTACCCCAGATAATCTACACCTGCTACTTGGCATGATCGCTAAGTATGGAGCCTTTTGTGGCCCGAAAAAACAAAACTGAAGCTAACAAAAAAGAAAAAGTTGTATACCATGACTTTCAACTAATGCTAAAGAAATATGAAACAGCAAGTTTTCAGTTTTATGCATAATCATCTGATCCTGTCTCCTCCTGTTTAAACAGACAAAAATTAGCATCTAATTACATATCTATAAAGGCAAGAAAGAGGGGTTGGAGTGATAGCTCAGTGGTAGGATTCTTGCCTTGCATGCAGCTGATCCAGGACGGACCTTGGTTCGATCTCTGGCGTTGCATATGGTTCCCCAAGTAATCCCTGTTGGTGTGGTCCAAAAACAAAAACAAAAAGGCAAGAAAGAGCAAGAGAATGTTGTATATTAATGTTTGTGTAAGAAATACCAAAAGCAACTGTTGGCGAGGAATTTTGCAATGGCATTTAAAATTCTTTTAGATATACATTTCTACAAAGTTGACTGTAGAAAACTTTTTATTGCAGAACATGATATTAGAGGTATACATTTTAGAACAGAAGGAAGGAAATGGCCCCACTATGTAATAAAATGTGTTGAGATTAAAACAACTTTTATAAATCCCTCATTTTAGGAGAATTTAAACTATACTTTTAAAAATAGTCTGAGTATTTAGAAGTGCATGCACCACATGGGAACTAAAAATAATTTCCAATTAGTTGTATTCTCTTGAGACTAAATCTTTGAATTGCCTGGACTTTGGTATGGGATATATCATTATTAAATTTAGTTCTTAAGGTAAAGAAAATGTCCTGTGAGGGAATTTCTAGATCTTAACTGACTTTTTATTCTAATAGGATTTATTATGTACTCTGTTTATAAATCTGAGAGACTAAAGAGGACATCTGATCAGGGCCTGGTCAGTACATGTACCCAGAGGCAAGATGATAAATAGTGATGCCTAAAACTTCTGTTATGCAGAGTTCCCATAATAAAAATGTAAAAAGATAATTAAGCAAATATTCAAATAAGAAAACCTCATGTTTAAAAAAGTTTAAGCTCCCAATAATTGTCATATGTATTATAACATCAGAATATAATTAAACATGCATTAACTGCTCGACTCTTGACCCATACATTTTTACATACATGTGGAATACATACTTATGTATTTTATTTTAAGCATCATAGTTTAAAAACTGTTATTTTCCTGGTTTCATACATAAAACTTCTAGAACTAGAACCACACACTCATTTTTCCTCTAAAATGTTCATTTTCCACGACCATTGTCCTATTGTCCTTCCCATCAGCCACAGCCATCAGCTACTAAGATTAATTCTCTGTTTCTTTGTGCATTTGTTATTTTGCTAGTGTTTATTTATATCCCTCATACGAAAGATAATTCTGTTTGTCCCTCTTTTTCTGATTAACTCCACACAGCATGATAATCTCCAGATCCAGTCCACATCGCAGCAAATTTCATGATTTCATATCAGGCAGTTTTCTTTTGGGTTTATATACTATAGCAATTTTATCCAGCTATATGTTCTTGAGTATTTGGGTTATTTCTAGATTTTGACTCGATTCAATGCCATAAAATGTTCTACCCATGTTTTCAACTGATAGATTCTGCCTGCTATCAAGATCTTCTGATCCATTTTGATTTAACTTTTGTGCATGGTATTAAAAAAGCAACTGAATGTTTTCTTTCTTTCTTGTGAACAAAGTCCCCTCCCCTTATTTTTCAAAGAGGATTATTTTGCTCCACTTCATACTTTAACCTTCCTTTGTCAAATAATGCTACTCATTTTTGAGGATCTATCTCTGGACTCTGTTCTATTCCATTTTTCTGAGAGCCTGTCCTTATACCAGTAGAACCACATTTTTTTATTATTATAACTTTATAGTATAGTTTGAAATTGGGGAGAGAGATGCCTCCCATCTTTTATTTCTTTAGGATTACTTTGGTGATGTTAGGGAGTTTATTATTCCATGTAAATGCAAACATTATTTGACCTATGTCTTTTTAAAAAAAATCTACAGGTATTTTTTTTATTAATTAATCACTTTATTTCAACACCATGGTTACAAGGTTGATTATAATAGGTTTTTTTCCCCACAATTTCAAAGTTGTTCATGATTGAATTTCAGTCCTACAATGAACAATAATCTTCACAAGTCACAATAAATTTCAGTCACCGATTTCCCCAGTTTCCCTCCTAACCTCCCCACTGCCTGTCTCTGAGGTATCCCCCGACCTCGACTGTGATTTTCAATATTGTTGCTGATGGGGTATCAATGCCTCTTATTTTATCTCCTTTCAGTACTTAGTTTTTGTCCAGAGTGATCATTTCCAAATATCATTTTTATATGGTCCCTTCTCTCCTCTAACTGCACTCCCTTGCTATTTCTGGCAAGCTTCCTACCATGAACTTGTCTTTCTGGCCTTTTTTTTATTATTTCTTTTCTGGCATTTTTTAATTGTTTCTGAATACTATTACCCTACTGTCTTATTGATTTTATATCCCACAAATGAGGGTGATCATTCTATGTCTGACTCAATTTGCTCAGCATAATATTTTCTATGTATAAGAACATTTCATGACTTCATTTTTTTCTAACATTTATATAGTATTCCATTGTGGAGATGTACCATAGTTCTTTATCCACTCATCTGTTCTTGGACACTTGGGTTGCTTCCAGATTCTGACTATTGTAAATAGTGAGGGATTTTCTGCACTGTGTTTTTAGGTTCCTAGATAATATTCCTAGTATGGTACTGCTGGATCATATAAAAGCACAATTCCTAGTTTTGTGAGGTACTGGGAAGGTCAATATTCCCATGATCAACTTCTTTGAAAAATGTCATGGGTAACCATTTAAAGATTACATTAAATTTGTACAATGCCTTGGGAATTATTGCTATTTTAATTATGTTAATCCTCCCAATCCATGAGCAGGAGGTGTGCTTCCTTTTCCTTGTGTCATTTTTTACTTTTTGAATCAGCATTTTGTAGTTTTCTTTGTAGAGATCTTTCACCTCTTCAGTTAAAAGGACTCCAAGGTTGTTGATTTTCTGAGCCACAATTATGAATGGGATTACTTTTATTAGTATCTTTTTCTTCTTTTTCAGTATTTGTATATAGGAAAGTCATGTATTTTGCATATGAATTTTGTAGTCTGGCACTTTATTACAAAAATAATTATTTCTAGAAGATTTTGTTGTCTTTATAATTTTCTAAATATAATATGTCATCTGCTAGCAGTGAGAGTGTGATTTTTTCTCTTTCCTATGTGGATGGACTTCTTCTTGCCTAACTGCTATAGCAAGTACTTCCAGTAATATACTGAATACAAATGGTTAGAGTAGGAAACCTTGTCTTGAGCCAGATCTTAGAAGAAGGGAATTTAGTTTTCTTTCCCCATTTTGTGTAATGTTTACCATGGGAATGTAAATGTCTTTGATTATATTGAGGAAAGTTTCTTCAATTCCCATCTTGTTGAGAGTTTTAATAATAAATTGGTGCTGGACCTTGTCAACGCTTTCTCTGTTTCTGTTGATATGATCATAAACTTTTTATTTTTTCTTTTATTGATATATTGAGTAACTGCATATGTTAAACCATCGTGAATCTTTGGGATCATAGTTATAATTCTTGATGAACTGTTGGATTCTACTTGCTAGTCTGTTATTGGGTTTCTTTGCATCTGTGTTCATAAGGATATGTGCATGTAGTTATGTTTTTCTGTGGCATCTCGGTCTGATTTTGTTATCAGAATAATGTTGCTTCATAGACACTGTTTCTGTTTCTTCATTTTTCTGCAAAACATTGGAAAGGATTGACAGTAGATCCTATTTATAAGTTTAAAAGAATTCACTAGAAATCCATCTTGGTTTTTTTGGGGGTCCAGCATTTGGTCTATCTTTGAGAACACCCCATGTGCATTAGGGAAGAATGTGTAATAAGCTTTGTGAGGATGCAAAGCTCTGTATATAGCTACTACTTACTTCTCTTCCTTTTATTCCTTCAAAGCCAGTATATCTTTGTTGATTTTTCAGCCTGATTGATCTATCAAGGGGTGACAGAGTGGTGTTAAAGTCTCCAACTACTGCTATTTTGTTATTATTGCTATCTTTCTTCAAGTCTATTAACACTTGCTTTATGTATTTTGCTGGCCCTTCATCTAGTGCATATATGTTTAGAAGTGTGATTTCTTCCTGATTTATATATCCCTTGATGAATAAGAAAAGACCCTTTCTGTCTCTTATAATCTTTATTGGCCTGGAGTCTATGTTGTCTGATATTAGTATGCAACCTCAGCTTTTATAATGGGTTGTTTACTTGAGGGATTATTCCCAACCTTATGGAGAAGTGTGTTTGCATCACTATTCAAATATGTTTATGGCAGGCAGCAGAATGTTGGGTTCAACTTTCTGATCTATTTTGCCACTCTTGCCTCTTCATTGGTGCATTTAGTTAATTGATATGAGACAGATAATTGTTATGGGATTTTTGCCTTTTTTTAATAGAATTTGTTATGCTTTTGTGGTCTGTCTTGCCTTAAAATAGACACTTCAAATATTTTCTTAAGGTTGCTTTTGAGTCCGTAAGTTCCTGAGCTGTTTTTTATTCATGAATCTTCCTTCAACCCTGAATGAATGTCTGACTCATAAAGTATTCATGGTGACACAATAATTTCATCGCATTTTTTTCTATCTACCCACCACTATCTTATATATGAACTTGAGGGTTGCTTGTGATAAATCTGCTATGTATCTTAAGGAAACTTACACAAATTCCCTTTTTAATTTTGTTGCTTTGAGTTTTGTGTGATTTTCATCATTGTTACTAGGATGTGCCATGAGGTGCTTTTCTTTGGGTCTCTTTTAGATGGTACACTTGGGGCATCCAAGGTGTGGGTGCAAGTACTCTTCAGTTCTGAAAACTTCTTATCAATGATGTATTTGTTGCTTCTCCATAAGTGTTTTCTTCCTGGGTTTCTAAAACCCAATATCTTATGTGCTCCTGTTAAATTAATCCCAATGGCCCATTAATGTCTTGTTTTGAGGATTTTTCCATGTTCTGCTCACTTATTATCAAAGTCTTCCAAATTCTGTTGTATGGAAGTATTATGCAGTTCATCTTCCAGCTCACTTATTCTGTCTTCAATGGCTGTTATTCTACTGGTGAGGCCTTGTAGAGTGTTTTTCATTTCACCTACCATGTTTTTCAGTCATGATATTTCTGTTCAAAGTTTTCTCATTTACACTCTCATATCCTTTTCAATTTTACTGCTTCTTTGTTCTATGCCTTTTTTTGAGTTATTTGAACATCTACAGCATTTCCTTGCCTTGAAAGCAGCTGACCCAGGACCTAAGGTGGTTGGTTCGAATCCCGGCATTCCACATGGTCCCCCATGCCTTCCAGGAGTGATTTCTGAGTAGATAGCCAGGAGTAACCCCTGAGCACCGCTGGGTATGGTCCAGAAACAAACAAACAAAAAAGGTGGAAATTGAAGAAACTCTCCTCAATATTGTCAAAGTCATTGCAAACATACTTAATGGGGAAAAACTAAAAGCCTTTCACTAATTTCTGGCACAAGACAAGTTTTCCTCTTCTTGCCACTTCTATTCAGTATTATACTGGAAGTATTTGCTGTACTTTTAGGTAAGAACAAGACATCAAAGGCATCCATCCACATAGGATGGATGAAGAAGGAAAAAGTGAATCTCTAGTTGTTTGCAGATTACATGATACTGTGTTGGATTACTATTCCACCTTAATCAATATTTATAATACACCCTAGAGTGTGATCTGGTGATAGGATTATTGGGTTATTCTTACTTGGTATTCCTCTTTCACCCTAGGATGTGGCCTGGTTCTTGTAAAAAAAAAAAAAAACAACACAGGCAGGTATTCATTCTTTGGTCTTCCTTCATTAAGCTGCTTTCCTTCTTAGGAGCAGAAGTCTTGTGTGGAGGAATTTCTTGTTTGAGTGCTGAATTTCCTGAACCCATTCTTGTACTTTTTCACTGTGTGGATTATTTCCTGTGCCAAAGTTTGCTTCCAGACCCATGTATCACCAGATCCTCGTGTTGGAGCCTGGGGCTCCACTTGCAATACTGTATCTAGAAAATTCTAAAGTCTCCAGAGAAAAGCTTCTAAACACAACAGACTTCTATAATAAAGTGACAGACTACATAGTTAATAGGCAAAAAACTTCATGGCTCTTTTTGATACACAAATTAAAGAGAAGTAAAAGATATTTAAAAAAATCCCATTCACAACAGTGCCTCAGAAAATCAAGTACCTTGGATTCAACTTAACTGAAGAGGGTAAAAAGAGCTAAATAAAAAAATATGAAACACTGCTTCAAGAAATAAATGAGGATACAAATACATGGAAATATATTCTGCTCATGAATTGGGAGTATTAACATCAGTAAAATGTTAATACTTCCTAAAGTGTATAGATTTTATGCATTCCCTATAAAAGTTCAAAGAGTGGATCAGACAGTTCTGAAATTCATATGGAAAAATAAACATCTATAACTAGCTAAAGCAATCATTGGCAAAAAAGGAAAAATATGGGAGGAATAACTTTTTACAACTTTAAACTGTATTATAAATCAGTAGTCATTAAATCACAATGGTGTTGGAAGAAAGACAAACCCTTAGAACAATGGAATGAATATTCTTGAGTATCTGGAGATGGACTCAAATGTTTACAAACAATTACTTTTTGATAAAGGAGCAAGAAATCTCAAGTGGAGCAAGGAAAACCTCTTCAATAAGTGGTGCTGAGAAAACTGGTCAACAACATAAAAAAAAGAAATCAGACCTCTCCTTAACACCATGCACAAAGGTCAAGTAAAAATGGATTAAATACTTTAATATCAAACCTGAAATGATAAGGTACAAGAAGAAACATCTCAGAGATTTCCATGATATTGAAGGCATCTTCAAGGATGAAACACCACTGGCCATGCATGTGAAAGCAAAGATTAAGGAATAGGACTACATTAAACTCAGAAGCTTCTGTACTTCAAAGGAAATAGTAACTAGGATACAAAGGCTATCCATGGGATAAGAGAAACATTTTGCCCAATACTCATCAGATATGGGATTAATATCTAATATATAAAAGGCACTAATTGAACTTTACAAAAAAATTGAACACCATTCAAAACTGGGGAGAAGAAATGAACAGACATTTTATCAAAGAAGAAATTTAGATTGCCCAACAGCACATATCAAAAAAATTCTCCCCACCACTAATCACCAAGGATACACAAATCAAAATAACAATTAGATAACATCTCGCACCACTGAGACTAGTATATTTCACAAAAAATAAGAGCAACTAGTATTGTCATAGATGCAGGGAGAAAGGGACTCTCATTCACTACTGGTTGGAGTGAATACTGTTTCAGTCTTTTTAGATAGCAATATGGACATTTCTCAAAAGGCAAAAAATTGAGCTTCCATATCATCCACTCTTAGGGATATACCCTAAGAATATAAAAATACAATGCAAAAACACTCTCTGCATGTCTATGTTCATTGCAGCATTATTTATAATACCCAGAATCTAGAGAAAATGTAGGTTTCTAACAACAGGTGAATAACAAAACAAAACAAAACCGTGATACATCTACACAATGGAATACTATATAGCCATTAGGAAAAAATAAAGTCATGAAATTTGCTTATACATGGAT
>PVKC010053799.1:0-10077 GCA_004027635.1 Crocidura indochinensis | reverse complement strand
GGTGACACTCAGGGGTTACTCCTGGCTATGCGCTCAGAAGTCGCTCCTGGCTTGGGGGACCATATGGGAAACTGGGGGATCGAACCGCAGTCCGTCCTAGGCTAGCGCTGGCAAGGCAGGCACCTTACCTCCAGTGCCACCGACCGGCCACACCGGCCCCACAATTCTATTTTAATTTTCTTTTGGTTTTTGGGCCACACCTAGTGATGCTCAGGGGTTACTCCTGGCTTTGCGCTTAGAAATCGCCCTTGACTCGGGGGACCATATGTGACACTGGGGATTCAACCTAGATCTGTCCTGGGTCAGCATGGCAAACGCCCTACCACTGTGCTTTGGCTCAGGCTCCTAACTACAATGTTGTTACTAAGAGTTCAGTATGTAGCAACACTGTGGTGAGCACTGAAGCTTTTGCATGACACCTCAAAGTATCCTTGCAATAGACTTGGGAGGTAGCGGTAGGAAAGATAGTTCAACTCTTGACTCTTGTTTTACTAATGAAAGAAACTCAACTTGGGGAAGATATAGCTTGAGTTCTCACCTAGTTGGATCCTTGTGGTCAGGTGAAGGAGGATGAGGCATGAGTCACAACTTAGAACCACTGCAAAAAGTTACTCAGTGGAGAGTACTGAATGTGTACCTCTGTCACAAGAATTAAGGCGAATATTGGACAAGAAGACAAGATAGTCTTTTCTTTGGAAGCAAAAGAGGAGCAGGGATAAGAATGCAAAAGCTACTTGACACTGACAAGACAGAGCTATAAAGAGTCAGTGCAATACTTCATCAAGAGGCTTTCCACTCACATATGAAACATCTACTTTGTTGAGGGTCTGTATTGTATGATTTAATCTAAGAAATACAAAGACACAAGCTTTTGCATTATTATTCTGAGCTTTTAAACATATGCAAATCTCATTCTATTTTCACCCAGATTTATTTTAGAATCATAAGAGAATTGAGGCTGGCTGTCATCATGAAAGAAAGCATCTAATGTGCCAGCCCAACTCTGGCTTGTGCTGTGCAAGCACATAGCCTGATACGATAGCTTGGGAGAGAAAAAGGCAGGGGTACTCCCTATGCCAGCTATGCCTGGCTGTCAATTTTTCATCTGCAAACCACACTGTTGTGTACACAATCCTTTCCATACCTGGGCAAATATGAGGTCATTTCTGATTATTTATCTGGAAATATAGGTATATGTTCGAGAAGGGGATCTGGGAGGTTCGACTTGAGTTGCTGGGTCATTTAGGAAGTCCCAAATGAGGATTGTGTCATCATGTGAACTACTGACAATCTGGAATTCATCAAATTGGAGTCGAAAAACTCTTCCAGAATGCTCCTAAAAAATGCAAAAGAAGTAGAAATAAAAATTTTGATCTACCCAAAATCAAAAGAACATGAATTTAGCAAAATATCAAAAGAACTTGTCTATTGAAAGGCTCTGGCATACTGACAATTTCTCCATATTTTTAAGCTGCTTCATGAATACAGAAAAAAAAATCCTAAAAGTCGAATATCAGGCAGTCAGTTTCACATTCATGGCATAAGACATGTCAAAAAGACAAGCTAGAAAGCATAGCAGCTTTTCTGCACTATTCTCTTTGACTCTGACTGAAAAGATTGTTTCAACATTCACCACTATATATCCTTCCAATATTCTTTTGCAATCAGAAGCCAAGAATTTAGTGACGTGTGTGTTTGTGTGTATGTGTGCATGCACACCAAACAACCCAGGGCCTCAAAAATGCCAGGCATATGCTCTACCATTAAGTCACATCCCCAGTGAGGTCAAAGAGACGTAAGTACTCACAAGACGTAGGCTAGTCAATTTCATTACCTAACACTTGCCCAATCTGTAAATTCATTTGCACATTTTGTGTACAAATTCCTCCTCTGACCAATTTCAAGCTATCCATTGTAAGTTAACAAGCTTGCAAAATTCATGAAAATCTTACCTAAATAACTGGCTCCATAAGTATGTGTAAGGGCTGCTAGCACACCAGTAGTAGCATCACCTGATCTAGGCAAAGGATAGCAGTGTCCAGGAAGCACTTGCAGTCTGGTCTGGTACCACCTTTCACTCCAATGTTACCATCATCAATGTTTTTCTATGAACAGTCTCACTCATATAACATGTGTGTGGGTTCTTATTTTGTTTGGGGTCACACTCAGTAGTGCTCAGTATCCTCGCCTGCAGTGACACTCAGGGGTTTGCTCCTGGAGGTGCTTAGGCCATCTGCTTGCAAAGCATTTGTTTCAGTCAACTTCCCAACCCTTTCTTTCATTTCTCTTACCCAATAGTACGTGATTCCTCTTCATTACTGCATATAACAGCAGTTTATCTTTTGTGCTATTAGTGGCTGATATTCCATTATATGAACACACTACAACTCATCTTTTCTCCTGTTGGTGAACATATGGGTTGATTGTAGTATTGGCTATTATACCTAAAGCTGCCATAAACATTTATGTACATGTCTTTTTATAGACTTAAGTATAATATATGTAAGTTCACCTATGAAGAGAATTTCTGGGCAAATAGTAAACAGGAAAGGTTTGTGTAAACTGCGCCTCAGCAAGGTGACAGCATTCTAGTTAATTTACCTCTCCAACAAATTGATACTGTCAGGTTTGAACCATTTGGAAAGTTTGCAGTTATATTTTATTGTGGTTTTAATAATAAAAAAAATTTTTTTGGGGTCACACCCGGCATCACTCAGGGGTTACTCCTGGCTCTATGCTCAGAAATCGCTCCTGGCAGGCTCAGGGGACCATATGGGATGCCAGGATTCGAACTGATGACCTTCTGCATGAAAGGCAAATGCCTTACCCTCCATGCTATCTCTCATGCCCCTAAAAAAATTTTTTTTTTAGGTACTGAGCTACAATGCTATTTATAGTAATGTTTCAGGCATCTAATGCTACTACACTACACCCACTACCAGAGTGGTAGTGTCCTCTTCCACAGTGGTCCTCAAACTATGGGTGGGCCACAGCGCCACCACCCGAATCATGTAATTTTTGTTTTTACTATAGTCTGGCCCTCCAATGGTCTGAGGGACAGTGAACTGGGCCCCTGTTTAAAAAGTTTGAGGACTCCTGCTCTACCACTATTTCTAGATCTTCTCGCATCAGACACTCTTAGCAAATTCTGTTCAGGAGGTCTACTCTCAGGATCTGTTATCATTTTTTGTGGGTGGGGTTTTGTTTTGTTTTGGGTCTTTCTCAGAGATGCTCAAGGCTTGCTTACTCCTTCCTGATTCTGTGTTCAGGGATTGCGTTTGGAGATGCTCAGAGGGCCACATGTGGTATCAGAAATTAAACCTGGACTGACTGCATGAGAAGAAAATGCCTTACCTGCTATACTTATTGGCATACTTAAGTAATTTAAGATATCTATTATGATATCTTTAAAAGTAAGAACAGTGTGCCGGAGAAATAGCACAAGAGATAGAGCACTTGCTTTGCTAGTGGCTGACCTGGGTTTAATTCCCTGACATCCCATTTGGTTTCCTGAGCATTGCCAGGAAAATTCCTGAGTGCAGAGCAGGAGTAACTCCTGAGCACTGCAGGGTGTGGCCCCCTAAAACAAAACAAAAACAAAGGTGCTATACTCCAGCATCAGTTAGAAGTAAGGTTAATTTGTTTTTGTTTTTGAGCATGTCTAGTGATGCTTAAGTGTATGTGTGGGGTCACTCCCAGCAGTATACTTTAAAACTTCCTTCTGGCTACATATCCATTCACAATTTAGAAGAGGAGGAAAGAAAATACAGTTTAAAGACTACCTGTTTGTTCAACTAGATTAAAAGGGCTGGGCTCAAATAATTGCTCTCATCTTCTCTTAGCTGTAAAAAAGATTCCGTTCTCACTGGTACCCTACCTGATCTTCCTCTAATGAAGCAGGTTTGAACCATAGGTCATTTTTCAATTTGGGCCTTTGGCAAATACCATGATAAAGAATATTGTGCTTTCAAAGGCTCAGTGTTCCTCTTTTTTGAGTTACTTCTTTCCCCAAGTGTACAGATGTTCAGTCAAGGGGGCATAGGAGAAATAAAAAAAGATGGGACACTCAACTTGCTTGAGGTAGCATGTTTTGAATAGGCTGTAGGACTAATGGGCAGACCAGGAGTTAGTTCCCTCAGACTCTGGACAGGTTCCAATTTGAGGAATTATATTTTTTTCTCTTCTTAAGAACCTGCTACTGTTTCAGTTTCAGGAAGATATGGAATTCTTACTCACTTCCTGTATTAAACTGTTGTATAAATTTGTTGTGCAGCTATTAAACAGCTGCATGTTCCTTTCCATATAGTCTAAATGCACTTCCGATTTATTTCCTGTCCACGCCCTTTTTTGAGCCACACTTGAAGGTGCTCAGGGCTTACTCCTGGGATCACTCCTGGCAGTGCTTAGGGAACCATATGGGTGTTGGGAATTGAACCTGGTCAGCTCTGTGTAAGACAAGCTCCCTGCCTACTGCTCTATCTCTTTGGTTCCTCTAAAGCACTTTCAAAACCTTATTTCTTTTTGCGCTCTGGGGGATTGACCTTAGGTCCTCAAACAAGTAAAGCAATGCTTTCACACTGAGCTACATCTTTGTAATTTTGGATGAAAAGCAATATATAAAAATATTCTAGTCATGTACTGGTTGTCTTTTCACTTAGCAACTTGTCAGAGGTATAACCCTCAAATCTAGACTTGCACCCACAGTACACCAGTGTATACACTTTCCTGCTCCTTAAACCCATTTAAACAAAAAGGGTCTTACCACAAGTGTCCGCAGACAGAGAGTCCCTGCAGGAGCACGAGGGTCTAAAGCAGCTACAAGATCCCACACTTTAATTTTTCTGAAGATCAAACAGGAGACAAAGTTAAAAAGCAAATCAAAAAAACACAGGAAGAATGGCAAACCCCCTTCAAAAAACCAAAATACCCCAAACCGTAAAGTAGAAACCAATAACTATATAACATGAATGAATAAAGTTTATCCAAAAGTTTGCATTTTAGGACTCACTTAAAGGGATAAAATTTCAAGACCGTAAAATTCAAATTTCAAAGATACTATATTCCAAAGCTTTCAATTCTTTTAGTAAATTATTAGATTATATGCATAGCTTCCTATACTAGACCAGTTGGATTCTTTGCTTTAAAGGGCAAAATGAGAATTTTAACCAAATAACCAAAGCATTAAGAACACAAAGTAGGGGCCAGGGAGATAGCATGGAGGTAAGGCGTTTGCCTTTCATGCAATAGGTCATCGGTTCGAATCCCAGTGCCCCATATGGTCCCCCGTGCCTGCCAGGAGCAATTTCTGAGCATGGAGCCAGGAGTAACCCCTGAGCACTGCCGGGTGTGACCCAAAAAACAAAAAACAAAAAACAAAACAAAACAAAAAAAAAACCAAAAAGAACACAAAGTATTAATTACACAAAGTATAAAAACCTGGCTGTGCTCAGGTTTTACTCCTGACTTAGTGCTCAGGAAAATCATAACCAGCACATCAGATGGTTGGGAAGATAACTGGGGGAAGTAAAACAAAAAATAAAAGGAGAGGTGAAGAGATAAACAGAAGGGTAATGTATTATATATCCTTTGTGTAAAATTTTTTAGAGATAAAGAAGGGCATTAATATATTTAAGATCCTGAAGTAGGTGGAATTAAGATATTTTTATTGTTGTTGTCTGTTTTGCTGTGCTGGAACATAAGCCCTGGGCCTCACATAATTAAGGTAAAAGCTTTCTACTGAAAGACATCCCTTTCCAAAATGCAGATTTTTCATTTTGTTTTTGGGCCACACCTGGCTGTTCTCAGGGTTACTCCTGGAGCGCTCAGGAGACCATATGGGTGCTGAGGATTTGACTTGGGTTGGCTGTGTGCAAGGCTGGGTTCAAACTTCTGTATCAAAACTTCTGTACTATCTCTCCAGCTCCAGTAGATCATTTTTTTTTCTTTGAGGGGGGGGTGTCACACCTGGCTCTATGCTCAGAAATCGCTCCTGGCAGGCACAGGGGACCATATGGAACGCCGGGATTCGAATCTTCTTCTGCATCCTTCTGCTTGCAAGGCAAATGCCCTAACTCTGTGCTATCTCTCCGGCCCTACTCAGTAGATCTTTTTAACCCTGTTAGCAAACTCACCCATCATAGGCCCCACTAACTATTCTCTTGTTATCGAATCGAATACAGCGCACCAATTCTTCATGGCCTTCTAAGACTCGTAAGCATGCACCACATTCTATGTCCCATAATCTGGAAAGGAAAGTGAGACAAGTAAAATTTCATTATACCTACTTAATTTTTCTCAAAACTTTAAATGATACAACAATAAATCTCACATTCTTATTGTTTCCCTTCTCTGGGGGAAGCCACAATCAGCTGTGCTCAGGTTTTACTCCTGACTTAGTGCTCAGGAAACCATGTATGATGCTGGGGCTCAAAGCTGGGTCAGCTGCATGCTTAGCAAGTGTCACTTGCTGGACTAACTCTCCAGTCCATATCACGTATCTTTAAAAATAAAATCATGCGGGGCCAGAGAGATAGCATGGAGGTAAGGCGTTTGCAGGTCATCGGTTCGAATCCCGGTGTCCCATATGGTCCCCCGTGCTTGCCAGGAGCAATTTCTGAGCATGGAGCCAGGAATAACCTCTGAGCACTGCCGGGTGTGACCCCCAAAAATAAAATAAATAGATAAATAAAGAAGAATAAAGTGTATTTAAAAAATAAATAAAATCATGCAAATACAATATGAAAAATAATTTTCTTTTCTTTTTTTTTTTTTTTGGTTTTTGGGCCACACCCATTGACGCTCAGGGGTTACTCCTGGCTATTCGCTCAGAAGTCGCTCCTGGCAGGCACAGGGGATCATATGGGGAACCGGGGGATCAAACCGCGGTCCGTCCTAGGCTAGCGCAGGCAAGGCAGGCACCTTATCTCCAGTGCCACCGCCCGGCCCAGAAAAATAATTTTCTAATCAAAAATAAATAAATAAAATCACTCAATACCAATACAAATGTTTGCATTCTTTTAAATATGATTTGTTTTTATTTTTGCTATATAACTAAGATAAAAAATGTATGACTTAAGTTCAAAAATAGTAAATAATTTAAGGACAATGCCCTCTACAATTCTGTAACTGAGAGCACATCAAAGCATAAAAAGTATAAACCTAAAACATAACTCTCATGAAAGAAATGAACAAGTCGAAAGTAACAATGCTTTCAGAACTCACCTTGAAGAACCATATGCCGGGGAGGATAGGTAGTACAGAGGGGAAGGAAGCTGCCATCTATGCAGCAGAACTGGGTTTGATCCCTAACCCCCTAAAGACTGATCCCTGAGTACATAGCCAAAAGTAAGCCCTGAGCACAGCTAGGTGTGCCCCCATCTGCCCTCCCAAAAAATAAACAAGCAGAAAAAGATAGAATGTCAGTGACATCCAGTCATGCAGTGGTATCACTGGCCACTGAGGACACTGCTTACACCTATGGCCCAGGAGTCATTTTTAGTGGGTAGAAAGACTAAGCTCAAAACTTTCAGATACAATTCAAAAATCTGCATGCTGTTAATACTAATGCAAATGGCTTCTAGAAATAACTTCCTTGGCTATAATAGTTCTATCTGTGGTTGTTTGTAATGGAATTTTCATCTTTGGAGGAATCGAGAGCAAATTAACCAGTCTTCTGAATTTTTGACATGTCATTTATCTTCGTTAAAGAAATACAGCAAAAAAGTACTACTACTTGTGGATTATTCACAATTCCAAATACTGGTAGCACCATGTATTTGGAATTACTTAACGTGATGAAAACAAAATGTACATTATTTAGTAGAAAGACAAACTTTCTTTCTTGTTAAATAGTGGACGAGAGAAAAGGCCTTTAGTTATTTAAAAGAATAATTTATTTAAAGAGGTTCTTCAACATCCATCCATTTCTCATGCACTCATACATTTATCCTCACTCAAGCAATGCTTTTTATTTTTTTTTAACTTAACAACTTGGTTCCAACTAAAACAAAAATCATCCCTGGTTTCTTTGTATCTGTTTGATTACAACTTGGCTTTACCCAAAAAAGAGATTTTCCTGACTTAGCATGTATCAAGAAAACCTGGGCAGGACTGGCTCAGGATAGGCCTTCGGTCCTTACTCCTCTGCCCAGGGCTGGTCTCTGTCATCAATAAAAAACAACAGTTCTGGGGTTGGCGAGGTGGCAATAGAGATAAGGTGTCTGCCTTGCAAGCGCCAGCCAAGGAAGGACTGTGGTTTGATCCCCCGGCGTCCCATATGGTCCCCCCAAGTCAGGGGCAATTTCTGAGCGCTTAGCCAGGAGTAATCCCTGAGCATCAAATAGGTGTGGCCTGAAAAACTAAAAAACAAAAACAAAAAACCAGTTCTAGCAGGTAGGTCACTCCTCATATGAGGTAGAAGATCACCAGACAACAAGTGTTTCACCTCTGCCTGGTTTGGATTACTTCATGCACAACCCTGCTTCAGACCAGAACCGTTCATCTGGGGTTGGAAATATGGCATGTGGGGTGATTTTACATATTTTATTTATTTATTTTGGGTTTTGGACCATACCTAGCAATGCTCACAGATTACTCCTATATTTGTGCTCAGGAATTACTTCTGGTGGTTCTTGGAGGACCTATTGAATACCAGGGATCTAAACCAGATCGATCACATGCAAATCAAATGCCCTATCTGCTGTGTTATCACTCTAACCACACAAGTAGCACCTTTTAAATAGATCTATGATTTAACAAAACTATTATGGTAAAGAAACGTATCAGCAAAAGGCCTTACTATACTACCTCTAATTTAGAGGCAAACTTTTAACCTATGGAAGTTAGTAAATGAAAAACATTTTATTATAAGCATAACACCTTTGACGATTTCCATGGTCCATGAACAAACAACAAATGGCAAGCTAATAGTGGTCTTTTCTGTAAGTCACCTGCTGCTCACCTGATTGTATTGTCAGATGAGCCACTCACAACCAGCCTGTCTCTGTACTGCAAACAGGCGATGCCACGTTTGTGTCCATTTAAGGTCCTTACAAACTCGCAAGTACTTGTGTTCCATACCTGAAACAGAATATAACAATCTTTCTGGAAAACAATATGGATACTTCTCAAAAAAACTAGGAATTGAGTTTCCATATGGCCCAGCAATTCCACTCTGAGCATGAACCCCAAAGGCCAAAGAACTCTGGCCAAGAAAAGACATTTGCACTTTGATGTTCACTGCAGCACTATTTACAGAAGTCAAAATCTGGAAACAATCCAAGTGTTCAAAGACAGAAGACTGGGTAAATAAACATATACAACATATGTTGTATAAACATAGTGGAATACTACTGGGCCACATGGATGATCTGGAGAGTCCAGGTGCTGAGTGAAGGTAGTTAGGAGAAGGACAGGAACAGAATGATATCTCTCAGATAAATGGGTATAAGAAGCAAAGTAAAGGAACAGTGAATACACAAAGGCATCATCTTTAGTAGGAAGCTTATTACAGAGGTGGTAGAGGGAACAGGAAGGGAGAGGGGGGTGGGGGAACATTGTCTCACTGGTAGAGGGAAGTTGACACTCTGGTGGAGGATGTGGTATTGGAATGATATATTCACAAAATCCTACCATTAACAGTATTGTAAAACATAGTGCCTAAAATAAAATGTTAAAAGAGAGAAGACAAACAAGAAAAGAATATAGCATTAATGAACTTAGGAAATAACTCAAAGGGCTAGCATTTATGCCTGGCACACAACAGCCTGCGTTTGATCCCTGGCACTGGGTGGCTTCTTGAGCAATGCTGGGTCCAAACACAAAACTGTCAGGATTACTAAATGTCACTGAGAGTGGCTCTAAGCACCATTCTGGGAGGCCCTTATCACCCCCCAAACCCACCTTGAAAAATAGCATTTGGGGGCTGGAGGGATAGCACAGTGGTAGGGCATTTGCCTTGCACACAGCAGACCCAGGATGGACAGTGTTTTGAATCCCAGAATCCCATAGACTACCAAGAGTGATTCCTGAGTGCAGAGCCAGGAGAAATCCTTGAGCGCCTCTGGGTATAACCCCCCC
>PVKC010053798.1:0-10076 GCA_004027635.1 Crocidura indochinensis | reverse complement strand
GAATAGTGCTATCATTCTGTGTTTATCTTTCGTCTTCTGGCTTGCTTCATTTAACATAATATGTTCTAGGTCCATCCACATTGCTGTAAAGTCTGTGATTGTATCATTTCTGACTGCCATGTAGTATTCCATTGTATATAAATACCACATTTTAATGATCCACTCATCTGTTGTTGGACATCTAGATTGGTTCCAAGACTTGGCTATTATACTGAGTGTTGCAATAAATAGTGGTGTGCACACATACTTTGGGATGAATGTCCTTTCGACTTGGGGGTAGATACCTAGGAGAGCAATTGCTGGATCAAATGGCAGCTCAATACTGAGTTCATTTAGCACTCTCCAGATTGTTCTCCATAGGTGTTGGACTATGGGGCATTTCCACCAGTTGTGGATGATAGTGCCATTCGTACCACAACCCTGCCACCAGACATTGTTCCCATTATTTTGATGAGAGCCATCCTCACTGGTGTAAGGTGGTACCTCATTGTTGTCTTGATTTGGATTTCTCTGATGATGAGTGAAGGTGAGCATGTTTTCATGTGTTTGTTGGCCATCCTTCGGTCTTCCTCAGAGAAGTGTCTACTCATTTCACCTCCCCAGTTTTATGACTCTATTTGGTTTTGGGGAGCTCAGCTTTCTGAGTGCTTTGTATGTTTTAGATATTAGCACTTTATCTGATGTGTTAAGCGTAAAGATTTTTTCCCATTCTGTTAACTGTCTTCTTGTGTTAAGTAGGGTTTCTTTCGCCATGCAGAAGCTTTTTAGTTTGATGTAGTCCCATTTGTTTATGTTGATGCTAAAGTTCTTGCCATTGGTGCTCCATCCTCGACGACCTTTTTACTATATAGGTCTTCGAGTGTTCCGCGTATTTTATTATCAATAATCTTTAGAAGCTTGGGTCTGATTTCAAGGTCTTTGATCCATTTTGAATTGACTTTTGTATAAGGAGTGAGATATGGGTCAATTTTCAATTTCTTTCATGAGGTTTTCCAGTGTACCAACACCATTTGTTGAAAAGACATTCTTTGTTCCATTTCAAGTTCTTGGCTCTTTTCTCAAATATTACTTGGCTGTATATGGGTTTATGTCTGGGAATTCTGTTCTGACCCATTGGTCTGAAGTCCTGTTCCAGTACCATGCTGTTTTGATCACTATGGCTTTATATTATAGTTGCATGTCAGGTAAAGTGATGCCACCCAGCTTCTTGTTTTTCAGTGTGTGTTTGGTTATCCTGGGTCTTTTGTTGCTCCAGATGAATTTTGTGATTGATTGCTCTATTCTTTAAAGAATGATGTCTGAATTTGGATAGGGATTGCATCAAAATCTATATAGTAGGATATTCATTTTGACTATGTTGATTTTACCTACCCATGAGCATGGGATGTTCTTCCATTTCCTTAGATCGTCTTAAATTTCTTTCTGAAGTGTTTTGAAGTTTCCCTGATATAGGTCATTCACTTCTCTTGTAAGGTTGATTCCTAGGTACGTAATGTTTTTGATACTATTTTAAATGGAATTGTATTTTAATCTCTCTCTTCAACTTCCTTATTTGTATAAAGAAACATTACTGTCTTTTGTTTATTGACTTTGTATATAGCCACTTTTCTATATTGGTTAATTGTTTCTAGGAGTTTTCCTGTGGACTCTTTTGGGTTTTCGATGTATATCCTCATATCATCTGCAAAAAGAGATAGTTTGAGTTCTTCTTTCCTAATTTGGATTCCTTTCATTTTGGATTCCCTTCTCTTGTTGGATTGCTATTGCCAGGACTTCTAAGATTATATTGAATAAGAGTGGAGGGAGTGGACAGCCTTGCCTAGTTCCTGACCTTAATGGAAATGCTACTAGTTTTTCGCTATTAAGGATAGTGTTAGAAGTGGGCTTTTCATAGAAAGCTGTAACTATTTTGAGGAAGGTTCCTTCTAACCCCATTTTACTGAGTGTCTTCAACATGAAAGGGGGTTGTATATTGTCAAATGCATTCTCTGCATCGATCGTTATGATCATGTGTGTTTTGAGTTTATTGTTGTTGATGTGATATATGATGTTATTGATTTGCGTATATTGAACCAACCTTGCATTCCTGGGATAAAACCCCCTGGATCATGGTGTATGATCTTTTTGATGAAGTGCTGGATTCGGTTTGCTAATATTTTGTTGAGTATCTGCATCTATGTTCATTAGTGAGATTGTTCTGTAGTTTTCTTTCTTGGTGGAGCCTTTTCCATCTTTGGGAATGAGTGTTATATTAGTCTCATAAGAGGAATTGGGGAGGATTCCTGGTTTTTTTTTTTTTTTTGATGGTTTGGAAGATCCTGTGGAAAAGTGGTAGTAAGTCTTCTCGGAATGTTTGATAGAAATCACCTGTAAATCCATCTGGGTCGGGACTTTTTTCTTAGGGAGTTTCTTAATTACGTTGTCAATTTCCTCTGTAGTAATTGGTCTTTATAGGCTTTCTAGCTCTTCCTTTTCCAGTCTTGGAAGATGATATTTTTCCAGGAATCTGTTGATTTCTACTTGGTTCTCCACTCTGAGTATAGTTGTTCATAATATGATCGCATGATATGTTGTATTTCTTGGGGTTTCTGTTTTAATCTCTCCCCTTTCATTTGTGACCCTACTGATTTGGATGTTTCCCCTCTTTTTTTGGTGAGTTTTGCCAGTGGTTTGTCTATCTTGTTTACTTTTTCGAAAAACCAACTTCTGGTCTCATTGAATTTTTTGGTATTGTTTTCTTAGTTTTTATGTTGTTTATTTCTGCTCTGCTTTTTATTATTTTTTGTCTTCTGTTGTGGTTGGATTTCTTTGTTGCTATTCCAATTACTTGAAATTATCCTTTAAACAGTTGAATTGGTCATTTTCCTCTTTTTTGATATAGGTCTGTATTGCTATGAGTTTCCCCCTAATTACTGCTTTTGCTGTATCCCACAAATTTGGACAAGTTGTCTCTTCGTTACCGTTTGTCTCAAGGAATCTTTTTATTTATTCCTTGAGTTGCTCTTTGATTCAGCTATTATTGAACAGCATGTTGTTTAATCTCCAGGTACTAATTTTTCTCTTTTGACCTCTGTTGCATTGTGATCTGATAGGGTGCCTCTAATGATCCTTACAATTGTGGTCTTATATAGGTTAGATTTGTATCCTGAAACATGGTCTATTCTGGAGAAGGTACCATGAGGCTTGAGAAGAATCTGTATTCTGTTTTCTTGGAGTAGAGGGCCCTATATAAGTCTATTAACCCTAGATCTTCTAATTTTTCTTTAAGGGCTCTTATTTCTTTGCTATTTTTCTGTTTGCTGAATATTTTCAGTGGTGACAGTGGAGTATTGAGATCTACTACTATTATCACATTTCCCTTCCTGTGTTTCTCCAGGTTAGTGAGCTACTGCCTCACATATTTTGCTGACTCTACATTATGTGCATAAGATCAGAGTTAGTACCTCTTGATCTAGTGTTTCCCTGATTAGTATGTAATGACCCTCTTTGCCTCTGATCACTTTCCTGATGTTGAATGGAATTTGGTCTGATATAAAAATTGCTCTCCCTGCTCTTTTGGCTTTCCATTGACCTGAAAGATTGACATCCATCCTTTTTTTCTAAGCCTATGCGTGTCCTGTACTTGTAGGTGTGTTTCTTGCAGGCAACAGAAGTTCGATTTATTTTTTTTCTAATCCAATTCTCTACTATGTGTCTTTTAATGGGAGATTTTAGTCCGTTAACATTTAGGGAGATTATTGACAGAGAAGGCTATTTTGCAGTTGTGTTGTGTAGGGTGGTTGTTGTTACAATTGTGGGTTTGGATTGTGTAGTTCGTCTCTGAGTAGGTAATTTAAAATCGGTTTTGTTTGCAGAAATAATGCAAGATTGTTTTTGTTGAGGATGTTTTTGGGCTACCATTCCATATGAATGATAGTTTTGTGGGTATTGTATCCTAGTCTGAAAATTTCTTTCATTAAGTCATTTAAATATTTCATTCCACTGTATTCTTGCTTGAATTTTTTCAAATGGGATATCTGGTTTGATTCTTATGTCCCTTCCTTTGTACTTGAGGGTTTTTTTCCCTTATTG
Source organism: Crocidura indochinensis (assembly GCA_004027635.1). Taxonomy (NCBI): domain Eukaryota; kingdom Metazoa; phylum Chordata; class Mammalia; order Eulipotyphla; family Soricidae; genus Crocidura; species Crocidura indochinensis. The sequence goes on along the minus strand of PVKC010053798.1, from coordinate 6,005 downwards.
CTTTAAGGCAGGGGTCCTCAAACGTTTAAACAGGGGCCCAGTTCACTGTCCCTCAGACCATTGGAGGGCCAGACTATAGTAAAAACAAAAATTATGAACAAATTTTATGCACACTGTATACATCTTATTTTGATGTGAAGAAACAAAATGGGAACAAATACAACATGTGGCCCACAGGTCGTAGTTTGAGGACCACTGCTTTAAGGAGTTAATCTTTCTCTCTTTTTTTTGTCATTTGGATTACTATATGTCTTGGTATTGGTTTATTAGGGTCTATTTTATTGGGGACTCTTTTTCACTTCCTGCATTTGCACTGAAACTTTTTCCAGAGGTTCGGATAGTTTTCTGGTATTATTTCCCTGACTACTTGTTCTTCCTCTTTCCCTATTTCATCCCCTCCCGGTATACCTACAATTCTTAGATTATTTCTTTTGTCTTTGTTCATTAATTACTGGACTTTTCCTTTCAGTACTTTGCCTCTTATTGCCTTTTAGGTTTCCTGGTTGTTTTTGGTTTGCAGTTTTGCTTCAAGCATTTCTATGTGCTTCTCCAACTCTGTGATTCTGCTAGTATAGCTTTTAGCTGTGTCTTTTAATTCCTTTATTTCCTTTTGTATCGAGTCTCTCATGCTTTGTATCAGATCTTCTTTAATTTGGCTTATTTGTTACTTCATGGATTTCTTGTACTTGGTGACTAGCTATTCTCTCATTTCCTTTCCATGGGTTGAAATTCCTTTCTCATGACTGCTTTTAAATCTTCATCTCTTGGATCTGTGTGTTTTGGTGGACTTGGGAACCTACTTGGGCTTCTCTCAGTATCTCCAGCTGTTAGGGTCCTCCTCAGTCTACCCATTTTTTTTGCATTTATTAGTGTGGCTTGGAGAGCACTGCCTTCGATTTCAGCCTGTTTTTGCTCCCTTTGTTGTGGGGCTGGGTCCTTCTCTGGATTGAAGCTCTGGGTGGGAATTTTGGGTGTGCTGGCTGAAGTTTGGCCTCTAGAGTGCCCTCTAGCAGAGACTGATTATTGCTGCCTCTTGTTGCCAGCCAGTGCAGTACCGTACCTGGCCACAATGGTGAAGGGTGCTGCTGAGACTGGCTCCCTTGTCCTCCCCTATGTGGAAGTCAGTGGAGCCCCCTCCAGGCCTCTGCCTGAAGCCCCTCCCATCTGTAGTTCCTATCCCGTCCCAGGGGCACCAAGATGCAGTGGGGCAGGGACGGAGATAGAGGAAGGTCCCCTACTGTCTGCCAGGCCCGGACGCTTCAGGTACGTGATGAGGGAGGGGCGGAGACGAGGTAAGGTTCCCTATGTCAGCAGGTGCCAGAAGCCTCAGATATGCGATTGGGGGAGGGGCGGAGACAGGGGAATGTCCCCTATGTCAGCAGGTGCCAGAAGTCTCAATGATCCTTTTTTTTTTAAAATTTCTACTCAATGTTCATGTACCTGTTTGGTCTTGGTACCCTCCATTATTTCCCCCACAATTTGTGAGGCAGAGCAAGATGGTTCAAGTTATGTGGTACTGTTTGGAGCGAAGAAAGAGAAAAGAAGAGGGGATAGAAATCAAACAAGAAGGAAATAGGAGAGTCCTTCTAGAGGCTATAAAAATCAATTTAATCAAATAAAGGAAAAAGGAAGAAAAATATAAAAACCATACCAAAATTATAAAAACAGAACCCAAAAAGCAGTGCAGCAATAAAGACAACAATCAAACAATTACCACGGTCCTGAAATAAAATCAAAACAAAGCATATAATAAAAGAAAACAACAACAATCACAACAATAATAAGAAAAATTAATTTGTCCTTTTTCTTGCATAGGCAGAGTAAATATTGGAGAGATTAGAAAGGGAATTTCCATGGCCTAACAGATAAAGGGTTTCTCTGCCTTGAAGCATACTGTCATGGGAATAAATATAGGCTCTATACATGCTATTTCTCTCTTCCCTAGGTCCTTTTGTGTTGTCTGGAAATTTTCCTCTCAGTTGTGGATGATAATATCAGGCCACAGTAACTGGAGATCTCGGTATTTGCACAGGTCATAGGATGAGGACTAGAGTGAAGTATTTCTTTACATTTCTAGAGGTTCTGTTCAAATAATGTAATTTTAATCAGTCCTGGTTTTTAAACCTATCCAAGTATTAAGCCTAGAATAGAGGCTTTCATTATGTTTCCAAAAGTTCTGCGCAGTTGCAGTTGTCTCAGCCAGAGATCTTGGTTGTTGTACAGGTCGTAGGCCAAAGCCTAGACTATAGTTTTTTATTGGTCCCAGGAAAAGTTCTGCCCAGTCATGGTTGTCATAGTCAGTCTTTAGTAGTTAGTAATCTTGGCTTTTGCACAGATCAAAAGATTTTGAATCTTCTGATTTAATCTTATTCTTAATAGTGAGGTAAGACAACCTTCTCTTAGACCTAGTTGTTGATATTTCCTCATTGTCAGGATATCCTGAACTTTCAGGTGTATTTCCTGCAGGCAGCAGATATTTCGGTTTTGTTTCTTAATTCAACCTGCTATTCTGAGCCTTTTAATGGGAGAGTTTAGTTAATTGACATGTAAGAACACTATTGACAGAAAGAACAGTTATACCATTGCTATGTATAGTTGTTGTTACAATTGGGGATTTGGTTTGTTTAATTTCTCTTTGAGTTGTTTGTTTAGGGTTGGTTTTGTTGCACAAATATTGCAAGTTCTCTTTTTATTTGAGAATGGTTTAATCCTTACTCCCATGTAAATGAGAGTTTTACTGGGTAGTGGACTCTAGTTTGAAAGTTTCATACAGTAGTTTAAGTATGTAATATTTTTTTGGTTTTTGGGCCATACCCAGAGGTACTCAGGGGTTACTCCTGGCTGTCTGCTCAGAAATAGCTCCTGGCAGGCACGGGGGACCATATGGGACACCGGGATTCGAACCAACCACCTTAGGTCCTGGATCGGCTGCTTGCAAGACAAATGCCGCTTTGCTATCTCTCCAGGCCCTAAATATGTCATTTGTCTGGATTTTTTAAATGGATGATATGGTTTGTTCTTATGTTTTTCCTTTATACTTGAGGATTTTCTTCTTTAATTTTTTAAACAATCCATTTCTCTCTCTTTTTTGTTCATTTGAATTACTAAATGTCTTGATGATCTGTTAGGGTCTATTTTGTTTAACACTCTTTTTGCCTCTTGGATTTGTAGTGAAACCTCATTGATCTTTGCATTTAGTAGTTTGACATGCTGGAGTATCAGGTTGTTTATGAAGGTAATCTATTAAATTGTATAAAATGTGGCTTGAAAAATACATCATTTAGAGGTTATTTTTCTAAACTAGCAAGTTTGTCTTAATATGATAAAATATTGCATACTAGTTTACTGATTTGTTCAGATGTTTTTAAGGTGTATTTGTATAAGAGAAAGATTTCTAGAACCAATCTGTCAGGAATTCTGATATAAATTGAAATTACTTTGGTTTGGATAAAGGAGGGATGATGGGAAGGATGGAGGTTTCAGTTATGGCAGAGGAACCCAGAAGGTGGCTGAGGGAAGGTTGGAAAGGAGGCCACGTTTCCGATTGTTGGAGGGGATTAGGACAGAAGTATCTCTATTCCTCCCAGATACAGGCCTGACTTTCCTCAGGGGCCAAAAAATCAGTAATACTTCTAGGACCCAGAAGGAGGCTAAGAAAAGACTGCTTTATTTGTTTGAAGGAAGATATTAATATTAAAAAAAGTTCTAGAATTGAGGGCAGAGAATATGGCTTACTAGCCTGAGCACAGCTATTGCAGGAATTCCAGGTTCCATCTCTGGCACTACACAGTAGCCCAACTTCATTCCAGGAGTCATCCTTGGGAGCAATAGATATGATCCCCTAAATATACTGGGATTTTACCTATGAGTAATATTCATATGTGCCATTACTTTTACCTATGAGTAATATTCATATGTATCAATTTATAAAATGAAGATCATATATATTAAGTAATTTTTTAATTGCTTCCTTATCCTTATAAGTACTGTTAAAAATTTAATGACCTTGCCTAGTAAGTACTTTAATGATATGTTTTAATTTTGAAATATAATAAAATATGTGCATCTCAAATAATCTGTGAACTGATTTACAGAAGTGAGTTTACCAAGATAGTGGGAGTGGAGGTGAGGGAATGTTTGGGAGGGTATCCTTGCATAACAGTAGTGGGAAACAGGTACTCTGGTGCAAGGTGTGTTGTTAGAATACTGTATGCATGAGAGCTGGAGCAATAGGGCATTTACCATGTCCTCAGCTGACCCAGGACAGACCTGGGTTCTATTCTCAGCACCCTATGTGGTCCCCCAAGCCTGCCAGGAGTGATTTCTGAGCTTAGAGCCAGGAGTAACCCCGAGTGCCACCACTTGTAGTCCAAGATCCAAAGAGAAGAAAAAAAAGGAATACTGTATGCATGAATCTCATCATTGGTAGTACTATAATTCATAAAATTACGAAACATGAATAGCCTGACCATATCGATATTCTTTCTAAAACATTGTCTTAAACTGCTATGTATTTTATTATATTGATTTACTATATTTATCCAGTTTTAGGTAATACATGTGCCATTTTCCTTCATTTTTCCCTATCTAAAGCAATGTTGTGACTATCGTTATAAGGATTAAATATTGTGTGCATTCTCAAAAACATGTCAGGTTCCCTATTCCCCCCAGACACACACCTGGTGAGCTCCAAAGGGCAAAATATTGGTTATGACACTTGAACCCAGAAGGATGCTGAGAGAAGACTAGAAAGGAGGTCCTGTTTAATTTTTATATGAGAATAGTAAAGATTATATAGAAGCTCAATTTATAGTTTTTATTCAATAATAAATTTAACCACTATGTTTATAAACATGTTTGTAGTTGGGTTTCAGTTATTGAAAATAAGAACACCATTCACCAGTGCAACCTTCCTACCATCATTCTCCCTCAACCCCTCCATGTATTTGAGAAGGCATTCTATTTCCCTTACACACTATATGTTTGCAATGAATATCCTTATTGTTTTCTAAAAATACTGAACCAGTTGACATTCCCATCAGCAGTGAATAAGAGTCCCTTTCTTCCACGCCCACACCAGTAATAGTTGCTCTTGTTCTTATTGATGTATGCTAGTGTTTGTGGTATGAGATGATATACCATTGTTGTTTTGATTTGCTTCTTCTGGTGCATCTACACAATACAATATTATGCAGATGCTAGCAAAATTTTTTCATGAAATTTACTTATAATGGACTAATATGGAGAGTGTTATGCTGAATAAAATGATTCAGTGGAAGAGAAAGGGCATACAATGATCACAAAAAATTTCCAAAAAATATCTTTTTGGGATATAAAAACATAATATGATAATAACATCCAGAGACCATACAGATTGAGAGCTAGGAGGACCAGTCATGATAGGAAGCTTGCCACACTAGCAGGGAAATTCAGTTAGGGAAGAAAAGAGACAACTATGACAATGATAGCTGGAAATTATCACTCTGGACAAGAACTGGGTGCAGAAACAAGATAAAGTGATTGCATCATATCCCATCAGTAACAATATTGCACACCACAGTGTCAAAAATGTAAGAGAAAAAAGAAAGAAAAGAGAAGTATCTGCAGTAGAAGCAGGCTGGGGAGAAGTATGGCAAAGGGTTGGAGGGAAACTGAGAGGTTGATGGCATTGAGGTGTGCATTGGTGAAGGGTATTGTACATTGTATGACTGAACCTTAATCACGATGAATTTTTTAACTGTGGGAAAAACTTTTATGAAACCATGAGCATGAATCAAAAAGATATATTTACTGTTATTATTTTTTTTTTAATTTTTTTTTATTTTAACACCTTGATTACATACATAGTTGTGTTTGGGTTTCAGTCATGTATAGTACACCGCCCATCACCAGTGCAACGTTCCCATCACCATTGTCCCAAATCTCCCTCCTCCCCAACCACCCCCCGCCTGTACTCTGGACAGGCTCTCCATTTCCCTCATAGGTTCTCTTTTTTAGGACAGTTC
>PVKC010053797.1:0-10078 GCA_004027635.1 Crocidura indochinensis | reverse complement strand
GGGTGTGTACTTATGAATAATAAAAGAGAGTAGATAGTTGGGAAGGGAGACCCTTCTGACTACTGTCAAGGTCTGAAGCCTGTGAATACCAAGGGTGACATGGAGAGGCAACTCAGCTCACACTGTTGGGGTGACCATGTGTTGGTCAATCCAGATGGAAGATATGGAGTAAAGATGGCACCAGTCCAGTTGCAAAATTGCACCCTAGCCCAATTGCTCACTGGTCACTCAGTGGCTGGGTTGCTTGAGAAGGGGCTGGCCCCAAGAGGCCCACATCTAGTAGGAGTGAGGCTTTTCAGCTTGATGGCTATTCTCCTGAGGCTGCCGCTCAACTGTGCTTTTCTGGTGTCCCTAAAGTGGTGAGATTTGGAGTCAAGATGTGAGAGATCTACTGGATTAGAAAGTAAGAGCAGCTAAAGAGAGAAGGAACCTGCTTTGCATATGACCTGGGTTTAATTCCTGTCACCCAGGAACCTTCAGGAGTGCTGTTAAGCACATAGCCAGGGGTAAGCCCTGAACATTGTCAAGTGTAAATCAAAAATAAAAAGTGAAAGGAGAAAGAAGGATGAGAGCAAGGAAAATGACTGCAGGCAGGTAACATAGACAGTTCAAAGGTTCTGATTAAGGGCATCATCCAGAAACTGAGAGATGGCAGGGTGCTCACTGAGGAAGAAACCAGAAGTTGACTATTGGAAGGCAGGCCACTGCAGAGACCAGAGTATGATGGTGTCAATTATGGTAAGGACATTGTTTCTAAGAGCTGGGTAACTCTGAATTGACCAACTTTAATATATATTTCCAATATACCCAATTACAACTTCTAGTAACAATATTATGTTTCATAAGGTTAATGTGAAGGTGAACTGAGATCAATACATACAGGGTTTTCAATCTCACACCTGGGAACTGAGCATCACTCAGTAAATGTTGGTTCATACAGAAAAAATATCAACTGCACTTGACTTCTGAAAGTAGGAAAAACCAAAGATGGGGGGGGGAGGGAAGTGTTTCCAAAAGCTTTTCATTTTTTTTGGTCACACTTAGCAGAGTTCAGAAATCATTTCTTGCAGTGCCAGAATTGCAACTCAGCTTCCACTGCAAAGCATGTGCTCCAGTCCTTGGTATCTCCTCCTGGTCCCAAAGTGTTCCAGTTGTATTTCAGAATGATGTCCATGCTTTTGAACAACGCATAAGCAAAACTGCCAGATTATTTTCCCATTCCAATCAGGGTACTATCCAAATTCTCAATGATTCAACTTTCAGGCCTTACAGTAAGTTTAGACTTCAACAGTTACTAGCAGCAACTCTGAATAGAGTAAATATTCAAGAGTTTTTAAGAGAGATGGTCCCTTAGAAATCAACAGAGTTGGGGGAGTTCTAAGGTGACCACAGCAAATGAGGCAAAAAGTGACCACCATGCAACACAGCTGCCACAGAACTGAAATATTGAAATCCAACTATTGCTCTCCATTCTTCTCTGTTTGTGGGAAGAATCCTTCTAATACTTAATCCCGTTTATCCCAAACCACAAGATGCAGGAAACAAGAAACCTTAAAGAGATGGAAACTACACATGCTGGCTGGAGTTGACAAAGAGATTGGACTGTCAAAGAAAATACTTGCCTAGATAATTATGTTTGTGTGGGCATGTGCTCATAGACTCAGGAATTGGTCCTAAATTCAAGTCCAAATGATGTGAGATGATTGAAAATAAGCCCAGTCCTTCTCCCTGTAGCCCCATGAGTGTGCCTGAGTTTGGAATGACCCGCCTCAAGCAGCAAACAGGGAACAAATACTCTCTTAGGGAGAGATCTTTAGGAAAGGTTTGATGGGAACACTTAGAAAAAAATCACCAGCCATTTCCCACCTCGAATGTTCCTGCCAGGCTTGTCTCTGTGTCAAATTCAGACTTCCCGGAGGCAGCCAATCCTAAAATGGCTTTCTTTAAGTTCACAGCATGCAGCCAATACCCAAAGCTCTTGTTTTCAGTGTTTTATCCCTTGGAGGGGTTTTTGCGGCAGAAAGAAGCACATCCTGCACATCCTGGACATTGGGCCTTCCCTTTTGGAAACCATGAAAGGAGATATGGTGTCTTCACCCAAAAAGAAATCCATATGTGTGCCTTTCTCTGTGCTCTTTCTTGTGAAGCTATGAGAAAACAAACGTGAGGTTTCCACAGCCATCCAGACAAAAACATCTTTGAGAATTCGAAAGTATTCCACAAATCAACAGAGATTATCATTATTTCTCCCCTTCCCCAGGCTCCTGAACTTTTCTTGCATATTTCTGTCTGTGCCAAAGCTTATCAACACTTAGGTCATCCCAATATGCCAAGAAGCACTTAGATCATCAGGTTGAACCTAAGCAGATTGGACAGAGATTTCTTCATCCTGCTAAAAACATGCCTGGGAGAAAGTGACTAGTGACTTTTATCTCCCAGTGGGGGAGGGTGGGGCACATCTTGGCTCATAAGTTGGACCTTAGAGTTGACTGTGCTTACAGGAGTTTGGGACAGACTGCGACCCATTGCATAGCTGACGAAACCTTCATTACAAGACATCAGATTGTAGATAATTTTAAGATCCACTTTCCCTCTAGCCGAAGACTCATTCAATAAAATCAAAGTACACTGGAAAACCTCTTCATCCTACTGGAGATTTATTAATTTGTTTGCAAACAGAACATTCCTTGAAACATCTATGTTTACTGGAGACTGGTGGCAACTGGTGTTCATGGTCACCTTTCTTCCCCAGAAGGAGAATGAGCATAACAGAGCAGAACACTCAGAAGAAGAGCCTAGTTCAGAGGTCAGAGACACTCACCTTTCTTGAAGCCACTGCCTGGCTCTTCAGGTCTACTGTAAAAATTATGGCTGTGGTATTAAGATAAAAATCAGTGGCTTCTCCAGGTGACTGGTACTTCCAGATCACTGGTTGCAAAGGCCCCTTTTCTAAGGTCACTTGAATAACAAGGCTTCTGTGAGGCCTGCAATCATCCATAGTTCTGTGAAAGTAAAGGAAAACTTGGAAATAATCAGCCTTAAATCCAGCTCTGCCAATGGGAAGTAGTCAGAGGACTTGAGTGCTGTGGAGTCTGGCTGGGGATCTTAGTACTCTCAGGGCCTTGGGACCAAGATGGCTACTCACTCTCAGCAGGGGAGCTCTTCTACTGACTGATGGACAAGCATAGTACCTAAGTGACATAGCACGGCAATCCCACACAGACATTTCACATTCCTAATGCAAAAATCCTTTCAGTTCACTCTGGCTTTTCACTTTCTGGCCACAGAGACAGTTCCTTCACCAATACTCCATTAAGACTCATAGGGCAAGTGTCTGTGTAATAAGGAGCTGCCTGTCGCTGTCCGATCTTCTCACTTTTTTTTTAACCTATTTAGTTTTTTTTGGCCACATCTGACGGTGCTCAGGAGTGACCCTAAATAAGCCTTATTAAAGAGATTACATACAGTGCCAGAGTCTGAACTAGGTCTTAGTCAAAAAGGCCTCATGCAAATCAAGTGCCTCACCTTCCCAAATTCTCTTTCCAGCCTGAAGGTACTTATTTAATAAGGGCTGATTCAGTACTTAGACTAAAGGCCAAGATGCTGCAGCTGCAACGAGCTAGCCCCCTCAGTCATTCAAATTTCACACAGACGAGATAAATGAGGGAACCTGCCGTATGACATTCTAGCTTTCCATGCCCACAAACAGGTTTCTCTCACAAGGTTCTTTTCTTTAAAAAGCGAAAGAGGAATTGGCAGTGATGTAGACATTGTTTTTACTTTCTACAATTAAAAAACTCTTCACTGGGCCTGTGATGGTCAGAGGTCTGGCCAGTTAGGAAAGGAGGCCTTTGAAAGATCAGATTTGCCATCTCTTGCTATTCTGAAAATGTGCTTTGTTGTTGCTGTTGCTTTTGGGTTACACCCAGTGGTGCTCAGAGGTTATTTCCAGCAGGCCTGTGGACCATATAGAATGCCAAGGATCAAACCTATGTCAGGTATGTGCAAGGCAAGCTCCTTACCCACTGTACTGTTACTCAAAATGGGTTTTAAGATGAAGTCAGTGCCATGGAAGACTTGGAAGCAAAGAAATCTCAATTCTGTGACTTCCTCTGGGATTACATGTCCTCTCTGTGAAGGTTCCTATTAAATCTGCTCTGGGATCTGGGAAGCCAGAGACAAACTCTGGCTGACACTTCCTGCAGACAGAGATCTGGCTGAATGGGTAGATGGGCAGAGAGCAGCTGCACAAGGAATGACCTCTCATCCACCCGTGTCTGGGACAGACCGGAACAAACTGCTCAGTGCTGAGGGCCAAGGCCCGTAGCTGCATTCCCTTGCACCAGTTCTGCTTCTGAGCTCCCCAAGGTTGCAGCAGATGTTAAAAACTAAAGTCAAAACCTTTAAGCTGTAATGAAGGAGTTCACAGGGTTCATAATCCCAAGACCCCACCCCGATTCTCCAGCGATCTTGCTGAAAAGCTTTCAAACAGTCCTCAGCACTACCCCTGTGCATGCAGTGCTTGTCCAACACACTGATCTGCCCATGATTACCCTGGGCTGCTGTAAAACAATCTCACTCCTCGAGTGAATGCGGGCTGCAGCAACAATGGTGTTATTGACTTGTTGCTCCGGCTCTATTTAGTTATTACCCTCGGGGCCACAATCAATAGACTTTGCACCAAGTCAGCCTAATAAATCCCAGGCTCTCACTGGAGGCTTGCCAGGAACGGCAAGAAATCTATGGCAGGGAAACACTTAGAGTGCAAAGAGAGCAAGCTGCACTGACAGCTGTATAAATTAATTAACAAGGGGCTGTTTATTCTTCTAAAAGATCAGATTGCACATGGATCACCAGTGAAGAAGCCACATATAGATTATCTCAAAATTATCTGGCGAGAGGGGAAAAAAAATAAGCCCACAAATCGGGACACACACACACAGACACACAAGAGAGAGAGAGACCCATGTTCTACAGCAACTTGTTTCCTTCTTTATTACATTTTCCATTAGGCAACTTATAAATTTTCCTTCTAAGGATGGGTGCTGCTCAGACTATTCCTTCCAGTTCTATTGAGACAAATGGTGTCTTCTGCATTTAGTATTCTTTAAGCCAAAGGTTGAAATAAAGCAACAAGATAAAACATAAAATGTTCATCATTACCATTATGTTACTCTGGGATTTGTTGGATTTCTTCCCCCTGGTGGTGTGGATTTCAAATCCTGCTTATAATGCAACAGTGGAAGGGAAGTACTGCTGGTGGTAGAAGTATGGAAAGGCTGTTGGAAGGTGATTTCAGATTAAAAAAAATCTAGAGAAGTTCTTAATTAATAAGCAAAGTGTGTGTGTGTGTGTGTGTGTGTGTGTGTGTGTGTGTGTGTGTGTGTGTGTGAAGATTTCCAGAAGATGGTCTCCCAGGACCATCTTAAAGACTCCCTGAACTAGGCTTGCACCAGCTTCAGTCTAAGCTGATATTCTATGGATGGGAAACAAATAGAAGAGATCAATGAGGTCTGTAGAATTAATCTGCAGCTGTGCCTTCTAGAATTCTTACACAAAACCTTTTTTTGGTCCTAACTCTGTTCTGCTAGTATCAAACCTGGAGCTTGACAGAGCTGGGAAGAATCTTTCAGAATGCTCAATGAATTTTGGTTTTAAATTCAAGCTTAGGAGTGTTAGATTTTTGAACAGGTCCAGCCTTGAATATCAGGCAGCAGTATGGCCTGGATTTCGTGGGTCTATTCGGGACCAGGCAGAGAAATAACCATTGAGCGCAGTGACACAGGCACCATTGTTCTCAGGCGTGGAAAGCTGATTTCATTGCTTTGGTTTAGCCTGGGATATGTCAGACCTGCTATATGCTAACACACTCCTGCAAGAACAAAAGGGCACAGCTATTCCCTCTCACAACTACCCTTGACCTTGTCAGACCTGGGTGGGGGGGTGTTGGCTCTATGTGCACACATATGTAACCTGTTTTATTATGGGATTGCTAATTGTGTTGTCCCTGTAATTTATGGCCTCTTATAAATGGTTTCCAGGTAATGAGTTAATGGACTCAAGAAACTTTCATCCCTTGCAATAATCTGTTGTGGTGCTTGAGGCCAAGTTCTATTAATCAGGTCAAATGTCTCACCTAAACAGATGCACACACCCAAAATTGGTGGAAATTTGGTTATCATCTTTCAATTTATTTCTGAATATTTACACTAAAATTTGCTGGTCTTCAGATTTCCTGCCTTAGGCATGAGTATTCTTCTAGACTTCCAGACTTGCTGACTTCCTGTCTGCTTTGAGTGGAGAAGTCCCAGCCTCAGAGCGGGGAGTTGGTGATCCCTGGAAAGCCCTGAGATCCCATGAAGAGGTCATTTGAGGGCATCAATTTTTCTATCTCTGGCATCAAACATACAGCTGAGAGATAGTTTAATTCAGACAACTTCAACCTGACAGAGAAGCTGAGATGCTTCTCCCTACCTTTGTGCCTGCTCCTTCTCAGGCAATTTTGGCTTCCTGCTGCCCAAGAAAAGAGTTCTGTCACAGCTCCTCAGGGTCCCTCAAACTCAGTCCGTTTCTGTGACATCCTCACAGGCATGTATCACATGTGATACATGTTTCAGTTCCAGGTTCCAAGGGCACATACCTTAGACACTGAAGTCCCCTGTAGTTCCCAGACCATAGACCATAGACCAAATCAGGCATTTAAGTCTATTATTCTCACAGGTCAGGAGGCGGAGTTGCAGAGAAGATTGCTAAGGGCCTTTCCCATCTACTTTAACATCCTGCAATTGATGCTGAAAGTTTCTTTGGGGGATTCAGGCCTTGCCATGTTCTCACTACTCTTCTCACTATCCCTGCAGCCTCCACATCCACTCGGTCTTTGCTGCTCTTTCAGGTGGCATATTAAGCAACTCTACATCCTCTAACCAAGGACAGAGCTGAAAGGAGTTTCAGGCCCAGGAGAAACTCCTAGTTCACACTCTGGAACTCCCTATACCACCTTCCTGTGGAGTTGCTGCTGCCTGGGCACCATTCAGTCCTCCTGTATGAAGTTTTCTGTCTAATCAGCTGTCTCCTGTCTGTCCTAGGATTACTGCTTGAAACACCAAGCCTGCTGCAGGCCTGCAAGCATCCCCTCAGATGAGATGAGGAGTGAGCATCAGCATTTTTATGAGGCCTTCAGTAGTCACAGTAGTTAGCAGAATGTTGCGGGCACAAGGGAAGTTTAGTTAGGTGGGTTCTTCCTGTGTGCAATCCTGGGCTCTTGACCCTGGGAATGGGAAGTGGGAGACACACAGTGATGTCTAGGTTTCCTCAGTGGTGAAGTGAGAAAGGGGTATGGTGGGAGGGACACAGACTGTTTATGAAGCCCAGGGTCCTCCAGCCTCCAGTAGGCATTCTTTAGTCCAATTTCTATAGTGTGAACTTGGCATTCCATGAGCTGATGTTAGAGATAGGAAACGAAGGCTCAGAGTTATTATGTCTTCTTAAAATGACTAAGTAAAGCACTGGACAGAGAGTACAGGGCTAGGGCACTTGCTTTGAATACTGTCTTTCAGTTAAATCCCACCATGTATGATCCCTTGAGCACTTTCAGGAGTGATCCCTGAGTGATCCTGATTATGGAGCCAGACATAAGTCCTGAACACAAAACAAAAAAATTAACCATGAAATAGCCTTTACTATTTTTGTTTTTGTTTTGTTTTGGGTCACACCCAGCAGCACTCACAGGCTATTCTTGGCTCTATGCTCAGAAATCGCCTCCGGCAGAGTTGGGGGACCATAGGGATGCCGGGATTCGAGCCACCTTCCTTCTGCATGCAAAGCAAATGCCCTGCCATTGTGCTATTTCTCTGGCCCCTGAAATAGCCTTTACTATTTTGACATAAAAGTTCACTTGCCTCAATGATACTCTATATCTGACTGCATATGGTAGAGAGGATAGAGATGCCTATTGTCAAGGTGGATCAATAATTCTCTATTGGTTTTCACTTTATCCATTTTTACTTTATCTTTATCTGTTTTCACTTTATTCAGGATGGATCAAAGACCTAATGTGATAACTTAAATGATAAAGCTCTTAAAAGAAAATACAGAAGGAAATCTTTTGTGATCTTTGACTTAATTTATTCTTGGATATGAAACTAAAAGCACAGCAATAGAAAAAAGGAGATAAAATGTACTTCATCAAAATGAAATGCTTATGTGTTTCAGAGGACATGATCAATAAAGTGAAAGATGCTCATAAATAAATAATAATATAAATAAGTTTTATAATAATAATCTGTAAATAATCAGTAAATAATCTGGAGTATAAGGAATTTGTGGCCAGGGGCTAGAAAGAATGTAAGATAGGGAAGGTGCTCGCACTGCATGCAGCTGACTGGGTTCTATATCTGGCATCGCATACAACCTCCTGACCCCGTCAAGACTGATCCCTAAACTTAGAACCTGGAATAAACCTTGAGCACCACTGGGTGTGGCCCTAAAAATCAAAAATAAAGGGAACTTATATAGAGTGCTTATAGGGTGCTCTTACAATATTTTAATAAAAAGACAACTTAATTTAAAATCAGAAAGCAACTGAATAGACATTTCTGCTAGGAAGATATACAAGACCAATAAGCAGAGTTAAAAATGCTACATACCAATATTCACCATAGAAATGCAAACCCAAATCAAAACAAGATGCTATTTCACATTCAAGGGAATAATGAATGAAAAATCAGGTAACAAGTGTTGGTGAGGATGAAGAGAGATCAGGCACCCAATAGCACAAAATGGTACAGGCTCTTTGGAAAATAGTCTGGCAGTTCCCCAAAAAAAGCTAAACACGAAGTGACCATCTTATTCAGCATTTCGATGCTTATGTATGTGTCTGAGAGAAAGAGAAAAATAAATCCACACAAAATCTTGTTCCTCATCACCAAAGCAGCTTTTCACAATAGCCCAAATGTGGAATCTCAGATGTTCATCAATTGATGAGTAAATAAAGAACTTGCGGAACACTCTGAAATGGAACTACCTTAAAAACATGCTAAATAAAGGGTTATATAAGCCACATATTATAGGATTCCATCACTATGGAATGTCTAGAACAGGAAAATCTGTAGAAAGAGTAGATTATGGGCAGTGTCCGGATGAGGAGACTGGTCGGTGACAGCTCAAAGTTGGGGCTGTCTTTTTGAGATAATGAAAATATCCTAAAACTGTAGTTGCCCATATCTGTGGCTCTACTGAAAAATGATTGCATTGTGCTCTATGAGTAACAGTTTTTAACACATATGAATTATCTTTCAGGAAAGCGTTTTCAACCCTCTCCTCTTCCCCCAAACATGCCTCCCATGAGGAGCTGCTCTGCAGAGTTGCTCTGCAGGAAGTTGGCACATCTTCTCCTCCATTCATTCCCAGTTCTGAAGTCATGGAGGCAGACTACTAACTTTCAAAAGTGCTCTCTTCACCTTCCCATGGTGAGGAGAGGGGCATGGCACAGGGCTTGAGAACAACTTGCTGCCGTGTGTATGCTCCAGGCCAGGCTCTGTGCTAATTATTGGACAGAAGTGATCTCACTTTTATAACTTTTATAACTATTTTCCAAGATAGATCTTGTTCATATCTCCATTTAACCAGGTGAATATGTCCAAGGTTACCCAGCTTTAGGACTGAGCTCAAGTCCATTTGACCCCAGAACTTGAGCAAAGCAGAGCTATGGTAAGAGGGTGCTAGAGAGCCTCCCTTCCCTGATAAGGGACTGGGGCATCCTGAAGGGGTCTCCATTCTCAACTTTCCAAAGTGCTTCCTGGAAGAGCCAGAAAGTTCCTTAAAGAGGAACTGAAGGGGCTGGAGTGATAGCACAGCAGGAAGAGCACTTGTCTTGCATATGTCCAATCCAGGTTTGATCCTGGCACTCCATATGATTCCTTGAGAACACCAGAAGTGATGACTAAACCTGAGTGAACCAGTGAGCACCATTGGGCGTGGCAAAAAAATTAGAGGAGCTAGAAACTTCCTGCCAGAGAAGCAATACCCATGTCTTCATTTCTTTTCCTCCCTCCCTCCCTCCCTCCCTCCCTCCCTCCCT
>PVKC010053796.1:0-10067 GCA_004027635.1 Crocidura indochinensis | reverse complement strand
CGCTCAAGGGTTACTCCTGGCTATTCGCTCAGAAGTCGCTCCTGGCAGGCACAGGGGACCATATGGGGAACTGGGGGATCGAACCGTGGTCGGTCCTAGGTTAGCGCAGGCAAGGTAGGTACCTTATCTCCAGCGCCACCTCCCGGCCCCCACTCCGACATTTTTTGCCTCCGCTGTTTTATCTTCTATTTCTAGAATTTTACATATGTCATACTTTTTGAGTCAGACTTCCAGATAACTCGCAATACCAATTTCTTTGATTACTTGCTCCTTCTCTGAACAAGAATATCACCTCTCATATAACAGAGCAACTTTGAGAAGTCAAAGTCCCACTCATCTGATTTGTCAAGGTTTATCTTGCTGAAATTTCTTTGACTCGTTTTCTTATTTCTTTGTAGATTAGATTGCCTTGACTACTAATTTTTCCAAGTTAACCAAACTCAGATTTTACTAGAGCTGTTTTGAGAAAACATTCCTAGTGATGGGACATTTTAACTTTACCATAGTCTTGTTTATTGTCCCCTGAAAGACACTTCTTCAATTGAGTTTACAGGAGTTTAAATAAAAATCCTTCTCATAATCATTTCTCTCTATTTAATTCTGTTTTATTTACTAATGCAGTTCTTGTTCCTAGAATAGTACTTTTCAGAGTAAGCACCAACAAACATGCTTTGAGTGAAAAAATAAAGAAAGGAAAGTAAGGTGGAAAAGAGGAATACGGGGTCGGGGGGGGGGCGAGAAAGGAAGAAATGATAGAAGGGAAGGAACAACTTGGAATTCAGTATTGTTATTTTCAGGCTCTATAATAATTCAGCTTTCAAAATAAAATGGAATTCATCTAACTTCCTTTATTTACAATAATCAAAGTAGTATTTCCACAAAGAACAGTAAAATCTGCACCAGAAATTGGCTCAAAGCAGCAAAGTATATGCTGTGCATGCAGGAGCCTCAGGTTCGAACATCAGCATGGTGTGGTCCCCAGAAAAGTGTTGGTCTATAAGAACCTGGTGTGGAATAGCATCTCTTCCCTGAATCACCACATTTGATCAAAAGCCGGAAGATATACAACAAAATGGGATTTGTTCAACCTGCATCCATATTTCAATCAATATAACAGTGTATATATTTCTTAAGAAAAATAATTTTGATGTAAACTTGGAACTTGTAGACTCTAAAATGCCTCATAATTATCTGAAGATGAAGGTGACAGCAGATTTTTAAAAACTCTCTTGAGCTGTTCAACATGCCTCTGCAAGCCTCCTGGCCAGCCCTGCAACTGCTTTTCAGTACGATTTCTCTGTAGGAGCAATTCAGTATGTGAATGAATGTGGAAGTCTCTCCTTTGCTCCTTTGCATATGTTACCTTCTCATTCTGACAAATATTATATGTACATTCTTTGTCTCTTGTCCTGAGTCAACAAATACCTCATTTGTGCGATGGTTGCATTTGGTTTCACATCACTGTCAACATTTTGAAAATCCAGACACGTCTTCAGTCTTTCTTTTGGTATGATAGTCTTTGAATTGTTGTCCCCTACCAGTGATTGTTTCCAATTTCTAGCATATACAACTTAATAAGTTCATATATGTGTTGTGATGAGAATGAAATGGAGGGATGTTTGTCTTCAAAAACTCAACATAGTTGAGGAGAAAAGGTAGATGGAGAAAAGGATGAACAGGAAGAGCAGGAAGAGTCCTATAAGTCACATAATAATATTTCCCAACATATTGGGGTCTCAGATCACAGACGCTCCAGGAAAAAATTATCTCAATGAAATACATATATCTCTCCCAAAATAAAAGTCCATTTTTTTTTGTTTGTTTTTTGGGTCAAACCCGGCAGTGCTCAGGGGTTACTCCTGGCTCTGCACTCATAAATTGCTCCTGGCAGGCTCGGGGGACCATATGGAATACTGAAATTCAAATCACCATCCTTCTGCATGCAAGGCAAACACCTTACCTCCATGTTATATCTCTGGCCCAGAAGCCTATTTTTGTGCTCTTCAAAATGTATTGTCTTCTTATAATATGGTATACATGATGAACATAGCTATATATTAATGTTTCACAGTAAATGTACTTTTAATCTAGCCCAAATTCTCACATCACTTGAGTAGATCAAAAAATTCTGATCTAAGTGAATACATTTGTCAGAAGATGTTATGTTGTTTTATTCACTACACCATCCCCCTTTTTTATTATTCTGTTAAAATAGGTCTTTATATCAATCCAGTCAACTTGGCTTCTGACTCCGAACTCTGTTCTTAGATTGTTTTAAGAACCTGGGTAAGGCAGCTTATGGACTATTCTTTTCTTGTTTGGGGTTGTTTGTTTGTTTGTTTTGGGGCCACACCCAGGTGCCTTCAGGGGTTACCCTTGGCTCTGCATTCAGGGATCATTCGACTTGTTCTTGCAGTCCCCTTATGCACTGATAAGGCCAAGTGGCATTATTCCTTGTTTGCATGGGCACATTAAAATGGAAAATACTATATATACAAATAAGTTCTTATCTAATAGAGATAGGAACACACAAATCTTGTGGTGCAATGGAGCCTTACAAACCCTGAACATTGGCATGATGACCAGGCACAGGCCTCAGAGGTTTGGGTATTTTCCAGTTACCCCTGAACCAGGGAAGCCATCTATGAAACATCCAACGTTGTTTATGACATTACCTGAAAGCAATCCTCTACCAAGGAAGACCCTACTGCTGCTCTGACATCGATTTATTCAAAGGAGTCTTCCCTTAACACTGGGAAGACTTAAACAACAACAACAACGACCTGTGTACAGTAGCACAGGACTTTCTGCATTGCCTCTTAATTTAGAGTTGAAATTAGACACCGCCCGCACCATCCCGACTTCATTGTAGGATATACAGTTTCCAGGACCATCAATACAGAAATGTGAGATCAACAACAAACTGTGAAAAATATAACTGTGTGGGCACTACAGACAATGACCGAGATTGGACAAACTAGTTTGCCTGGAGCCTAGAAATGGTCTTATGTCAGGAAACTTCAGAGTTTGGGTCTCCTTGTACTTTGGCCAAAATTTTTCCTTTCCATGAACTCCATACTTTGATTGGCCCATGCCATACTAATAATTGCCATACTAACATTGTTTTTACAGTGCTCCCTTGACTCCAAACCTTTAAGAAACCACTAGTAAAAATATCTGGAACTGCAATTAAAAAAAAGGTTTACATTAGGGTTAACATATATGCTTCTAGATGCACTAGCATTCTGGGGGATAAAGGAGGGTGATAAGGGATATATGCTTGGGAACAGGGATGAAGGGAGGACAACACTGCTGGTGAAAAGGCCCTCACTTATTGTCACCATGTACCTTAAGTATCACTGTGTAAGATTTGCCATTATATATTCTAAGAAATGTCTGTTAAAATAAAAAACAATAGTTTAAAACACAGTGTCAAAAAATAGAAGATAGGGTGAGAAAGAGAGAAAGAGAAAGAGAGAGAAAGTAGATTGCCAGCCCCAGAAGAAGGCAGCAGGGAGGATGAGAGAAAAATTCTTGACCTTACGGGTACACTGGTGGAGGTTGTTCATATTGTATGATTATAATTCAAACATGAACTAATTTCATCTGTGAACAATCTGTTTGAACAATTTTGTAACCATGGTGTTTATACAAATGGCCAAAAGGAACATGTAAAACTGCTCCACATCACTAATCATCAGGGAGATGCAAATCAAAACAACTGTGAGGTACCATCTCATGCCACAAAGATTGGCGCACATCACAAAGAGTGAAAACAAGCAGCACTAGTGAGGATGTGGAAAGAAAGGAACTCTTATCCACTGCTGGTGGGAATGCTATCTAGTCCAACCTTTATAAAAAGCAATATGGAGATTCTTCCAAAAACTGGAAATTGAGCTCCCATATGATCCAGTTATACCACTCCTAGGGATATACCCTAGGAACACAAAAATACAATACAAAAATCCCTTCCTCACACCTATATTCATTGCTCCAATATTTACAATAGCCAGACTCTGAAACAACCAAGATGCCCTTCAACAGATGATGAATGGCTAAATAAACATACATATACACAATGGAATATTATGCAGCCATTAGGAGAGATAAAGTCATGAAATTTTCCTATACATGGATGTACATGGAATCTATTATGCTGAGTGAAATAAATCAGAGGAACAGAGATAGATGCAGAATAGTGTCACTCATCTATAGGTTTTAAGGAAAATAAGATATTCTTGCAATAATTTTCAAAGAATAAAGAGAGGAGGGCTGGAAGTTCCAACTCATTAGGTGAAGCTCACCACAAAGAATAGTGAGTGCAGTTAGAGAAATAACTACATTGAAAACTATCATGACAATGTGAATGACTGAAAGAAGTAGAAAACCTGTCTAGAGTACAGGTGAGGGTGTAATGGGTAGGAGGGAGATTTGGGACATTGGTGATGGGAATGTTGCATTGGTGAAGAGGAGTGTTCTCTACATAACTGAAACCCAATCACAATCATGTTTGTAATCAAGGTGTTTAAATAAAGATATTAATTTAAAAATAAATAAAATATAGTTGAAATAAAGGATATCTGTTTATAAACTGTATTTACAAAATAGGTAGTAGGATCTGAAAAAAATTAAAACTAAACATTTCTATAAAGCATAAGAATAACAATTATAACAAAATACAATAAATAGCATGAAAGAAATTATTTTCTCATCACATATTTGAGAAAGGAGTAATGTCAAAGGTACATTGAAAATAGGGAAACAAACTCATCAAAAATGCTCAGAAGCACTAGATATATTGTTAAATTACACCTTATTTTACTTAAAACAAAGATCACAGCTGGTTCCTTTGTATATTTGTTTACAACTTGGATTTGCCCCAAGAGAGATTTTCTTACTTGTAAACCTTGGTGGGACAGCCTGAGCTATCTGTCCTTACTATCTCACCCAGGGGTAGTATCTGTACTCAATAAACATGGCAATTTGGGCAGGTAACTGGCTCTCCATATGAAGTAAAAGAGTGCCAGTATACACGCTTTTCACCTTCAGCCTGTTTGAATTATTTCATTCACGACCCCGATTTAGACTCGTTTACCTGAGATTGGAGATATGGCTTATGGGATGATTTTACAATATACACTCTCAAAAAAAATGAACAGTTGTTGGTCACGACTTATAATTTATGAAAAATGCTCTTTATCACATCATCGAGGAACTTCAAGAGGATACACTTGGTCAGTAGTCATAAGAAAAAGTGCTCATTATCATTTGTTATCTAGGAAATACATATCAAAATGACAATGATATATCTTCTTGTACCACTGAATATGTAATATATCAGAAAGGCTAGAAACAACCTGTATTAGTAGGGATGTAGTGATGCATCCACTCTTGTTGAGAATGTTGGCTAGTTTAATTCTATGAATTATAGTAAGGAGACTTCTTTTAAAATTAAGAATAGAGAGTCTTTATGAGCTAGAAATATTTCTTCTTGGTATTTATCTCACAAAAATGTTCAAAAAGTTGTGTGCGGGGGCCATACCAATATCACAAAGCAGAGGGCACTTGTCTTGCATATGGCCGACCCATATCTGATCCCTGACATTCCTGAGTAAAAGTCAAGAAATTTTCCTGGCACTGTTGAGTGTTGCCCCAGATTTTTATATGCATAACTGTGTTCATGGTAATGCTAAATTCAGTAGCCAGTACATTCAAACAACAAATATATTCAATGATATGAACATATAAAATATATATAATGAAATACTATGCACTTATTAAAAGATAAAATTTTATAGTTTTCTACAAGTTAGATAAAAATGAAGGACATCAAATGAAGAGAAATAAATTCAAAAAAGAAAAACACATGGCAATGATCTCGCTTATATGTGGCATTTAGAGAAGCAAAATAAGGGGATATATAATATTTAATGAAGGTCTTTGCAAAACTGAGATTATCAAGCAGTGATGGGAGAATGCAGGGGAGAGAGGGAGAGACTCAAGAGGGATGAGGTAATTTATGCTGAATCTTTGTTACGTGTTTTATGTATGGATGCAGTAACTTTATTCATCAGTACAAGAAAATCAACACTGTACTAGCATGTGTTAACTAAACCACAATAATACAAATAAATTGGATATGTTATGTGTATTATTTTTAAGGATTCTGTGTTGCCTCCTCATTTGTAAAAGTAGGTAAATATATGTGTATGTAACTCATATATAATATGTGTGCACATCTCTTCTGTTATCCTTCAATGTTTCTTGTAATGAATTAAATATTTGTGAGTCATGTTAACACTATGTATTCTCTTAAAATGCAATTTTACTGTGGCTGGAGTGATAGTAAAACTGGAATTGCAAATGCCCTGCATGTGGTTAAACAAGGTTTGATCCATGGCATCCCATATGGTCACCTGAGTCATCCAGGACTAATTTCTGAGTGTAGAGCTAGGAGCAACCCCTGAGCACTGCAGAGCATGACCTAAACCAACAACAACAACAAATGCAACCTTACTATTTTGAATAACTATTTCTTTGTGATGTCTACATGTATATGTATATATACTTGGGAAATACCAGTGAGTATGCAGGTTGTGGTGATCAAGAAGAGTACTCAATTTATAAAGTCAAGGATTAAGATTTTAGATAAAACAAGAGAAAGGAGTCATTATATGAAAGCTCAGGTCTCACAAGAAGGAAATAGAAATTAACTTAGAACACAGAAATTAACTTAGAATTCCCTTCTGTTAACTGCCCACAGCAATACTAAATCCTTGCTTCGTTGATGTGGTGGTGTTACTATCATTGGGGTCACACCACTTTATGATAACCAGACTAGAATGAAGTTCTTCTCTATTGGAGGTTTACACTCTATCTTACTCAAGAGGTGAGAAGCAGTGTATGACTGCACTGACTTTGTTGTCAGCTCTTTTGAATTAGTACTATTATATTTATTTTACTTTTTGCCCTCATATATTACAATGTTTATTGATAGATTAATAGAAAAAATAAGGACAGGAACAGGACTTGATGAATTATGTAGAGTTTATTCTAATAAGAAGGGCCAATTCAAGTAAAATTCTAATAATTGTTTTCACACCCACAAGTACATTTCAAGGGCATCAAATTACTCTCAGAATTGTGAACCACAAGTATTTCACAGTTGTATTTCAGGCATATAGTGACAATAAATTAGGACTATTCCCACCACCAGTGTTGACCTCTCTCCATCAAAGTTCGAAGCATGCAACCCATACCTTCAACCTTAGCCCCCTGTTCTACTAATAAGAGTAACAGATCCATTTTGTGTTTAGCTTGTTTGGGTCTCTTGATTCTACTGTTGTTGACTTTGACTTAGATATTTAGTTCTGACTTTTTATCTTTTTCCCACTCAATGCGCCTGAGACCACTTTAGCCCCTGTGTCGCATCCACATTTTTGTTTTCTTTTCTCAACTTGTAGGAAGACATAGAAATGTGAGGTAGAACAAAATCATTCATGTTTTAGGGTTCTGTGAAAAAGACAGGAGCCCCTATCTAGAAGATATAAGTAAGATCTTAAAAAAAGAAGGGCAGATATGGCAAGTTTTTTTTTTCCATATAGGCACAATAAACATTGGGGAAATTAAAAAGGAAATTCCCTTGGCTTAAGAGATACAGGGTGTCTCCACCCATATACTATCATAAGACCTATTACAGACTGTGGGCATGTTAGTAGTCCAACCCCAAGGTCTTTCTTTATGATCCTAGGAAAAGTTCTACTCCGTTGTGTTTGTCATAGTCAGTTTTATGTAATTAGAGATCTTGGTTTTTGAACAGATCTTAGGAAGAAGCCAGGGTGTCAGTGAGTGTATTCTGATTTCATATCACCAGTAGGTGGCAAGGTAAGGTCACCAGCCCTTAGATCAAATTATTGTTGTTTCCTCTTTGTCAGGGTGTCATATGAGCCTACTATGGAGCAAGTAGGTGCCAGAGCAGCATTAGGGCCTAACCCAGAAGGAGTTTGATTCCTGGTGCTGATGCAGGAAACTATCCCAGTTCTAAGGATGGGATCCTGGGTTTGAAGTTGGAAGGTTGAAGTGTGATCAACTGAGGCCTAAGTCAAGTACCCATGACAAATATGCTTTTAAATATCTGATTTACTGTGTGCTTTTTTAAAATTGCTAATAATTATTTACAATGTATGCTTTGTTAGTAACACTGAAATATCATTCAGGCAGAATAGAGATAATTAAATTATTTTAGGTTCTCAACTAAGGCTGTGGCAGTTGGTGTAGGTGGAACCCAGAATTGAGACCATCTATGTTGATAGAATATACAGTATGCTTCAAATAATAGCATTTTGTGGCAAAAATGTTCTCCTTATCATATATTTCCATGTGTCAGCACCATTAAATCCCCTCCTGTCACCAATCTCAAATTGAACATATTCTGTATTACATCAAAATATCTCTGTTCCTTATTGGCAGATGAATCATCTTCTTGTCAGTGACCCACGTCAAACATTTGTGAGTAATTATTAAACATTCTCTTCTGTTAATTCCCCACAGCAATACTAAATCCTTGCTTCATTGGTGTGGTGGTGTTACTATCATTGGGGTCACAGCACTTTATGATAACCAGACTAGAATGAAGTTCTCCATTGGAGGTTTACACTTGATCTTACTCAAGAGGTGAGAAGCAGTGATCTTCTGGAAGTTTATTTTCACACTAATGCCATGGTAAATTTGTAACTACAGGTGTAAATGATTATTACCCCATTAATTCTTTCTAATCCTTAATTCGACCACACTGCACTTTGGATGCTATATTCTAATTTGATGAAGTCCCCACAAATTTGTACTTTCTACAAATATATCTTAGAATTATTTTGAACTATGTTATTAATCAAAAGCTAATCTTTTCTAATCCCCAGTACTACATCATTGCTTCTAGGATGTAGCATATATTCTAACATGATACATTCCCTACTAACTTGTACTTTATATATATTTTCTACATTGATTTGCCATTACATGGTTGATTTTGCCACCCTTCCTATGGCAATTTGTATTATTGCTGTGCACAAATGTGTCAGTGGAAATTATAAATATAATTTTTAGCAAGCTCCTTCTATCTCACTCACTCTAATTTAAACATAGTTTTAAAATTGTCTTTCGTTATAAAACCAATATATTTTTAAATATTTTTTCAGTTTTGTTCTTGGATCAACTCTAGTGATGCTCCGTAGAAATCTTAGTGCAGAGACTGAAGAAGGGAGTCTGGAAATCTCACTATCAATAGTTCACAGAGGATCATGCAGCCTGGAATTTAACCCAGACCGCCTGCAAACAAAGCATGTGCTGAGGTCTTTTAAATTATCTTTTAGGCTTTCAAACTCTTTGTAATGATGTATGAGGTGACAGACATAAACTAAAGAAAGATGTTCAATTTGACAGCTTAATTTAAAATAAATACAAATGGTCTAGTACTTGACAGGTTGGAATATTGAATAGTTTAAAATTTGTAAACACTGTAGAAAAAAGAAAGTAAGAATTTCAAGATAATTATCAAAAATGGCTCTAAGACATGTATTAGGGCTTTTATATATAATATATCAATACTATCTATCAATTTTATTTATATTATATATAATATATATAAAGTTGATATCTAGTATTCTTTTTATCCAGAAACTTGTAAGAAGTTAAAGAATATAGTGATAAAGAGATTTAATGCCAAAACTTAAAAATATAAAACAATAATTAAATCTTATCAGAACAATTTAGGGATGATCTCTTAAGCATTGGTACCATCTGATGATGTACCTCAAATCATGGAACACACCTGTTGTATGTACAAGGCCTTGAGTTTACTACCCTGTATTACATGGCACACCCAAGAAACACTTAAATTGTATGTTTTCTGTAGCATGAAGGAGACATTAATTTTATATATTAGAGAATAATGTTTTATTTATAAGTGCCATAATAACAGACAATAAAGTAGACTTCTGGAACCCCAATTTTCACTAAGAAATAGGATGAGAAAATAAGTGGTAATAAGTAGCATTTCCTTCTCCTTCCTT
>PVKC010053795.1:0-10086 GCA_004027635.1 Crocidura indochinensis | reverse complement strand
TACATCCCTTTTATGCTTATTTATTTTTCCCCTTTCCCCTTTCTTTTTGTGGTGGCCATGATCAGAGTAGCACTTTTAGGTGCAGTCCAGGCATCACAAACAGTAGTGTTACTGGGATCACACTTGACATGTGGGGCCAAACATGTGAGACTGAACTTGAGGCCTCTTGCCTGCCAAAATGGTACTTTATGACTAAATGCCCTGACCATATTGGTTTTTTTGTTTTGTTTTGTTTTGCTTTGTTTTGAGCCACACCCAGTGACACTCAGAGGTTACTCCTGGCTATTGACTCAGAAATCACTCCTGGCTTGGGGTACTATATATCCATATATGGGCGCCAAGGATTGAACTGAGGTCTGTCCTGGGTAAGCCATGTGCTAGGCAAATGCCCTACCATTGCCCTATCACTCTGACCCTCGACCATATTGTTATGAATTGAATTTATTATACAAGAAAGTACTTCCTCTAGGCTTTCATTCATTGCAAAAGAGTAAAGTGAGTTCTAGTAAGGCTCATGATTTTACATATCATGAAAATTCACTATACAAATTCACTATAAATGGCTGTTGTAGTTTGAAAACAACTTACTAAAATACAAACAGTTCCATGGCTAGTAGACATTTGCCTTTTAGGCTCAATGAGCAAACACTTGGAAGATATATCTTGGGAAGATATATGGCTGTAGTTGGGGAAGGGGGACACAAGAGGTAGTAGGGAGAGGATACTAATAAAAGGATTCTAGAATAATTTACTATAAGAAGTGTGAGTCTTGGGGCCCGGGAGATAGCATGGAGGTAAGGCGTTTGCCTTTCATGCAAAAGGTCATCGGTTCAAATCCCGGTGCCCCATATGGTCCCCCGTGCCTGCCAGGAGCAATTTCTGAGCATGGAGCCAGGAGTAACCCCTGAGCACTGCCAGGTGTGACCCAAAAACCAAAAAAAAAAAAAAAAAAAAAAGAAGTGTGAGTCTAAGATCAACAGTTCCAGGACTAAAGTTTCAAACACAATGTTTAGATGACAAGTGGGTGTAGTTGATGACCAAAGTGTGAGAAAGTCAATAAAAGAGAAAGTGGGACCATTGTAAGCTCCAAACCAACAGAAATGCAGTTTTCAAATGCATTCTTCTGTTTTATTTTTTTCCCTTTTCACCAGATATACCATATGTATACAAATTGTATAATAGACACATCAGGTAGATAATATTTTACCACCTTTCTAAATCTGAACATTTAAGTATTTCCAGTTTTCAATTTTTACAAATAATGTGGCACCAAAAATATCAGTACACAGAACTGTATATTTTGGGTCATAACCTCAGGATAGATTTATGAAAATAAAGTATTTGTTGAAGCTTTAGAGGTAGAACTGTGGAAAAGATGTTTGCCTTGCTATCTGTTAACCCACTTTTAATCCCTGGCATCCTATATGGTCCCCCAAACACTTTCAGGCATAATTACTAAATGTAGAGCAGAGAGTAAGCTCTGGGCATTGACAAGTATTGTCCCCAAACAAAAGAAAACAAAACAACATGTATTTGTTTACATATGTTTAGGGCTATTGGAATATAGTGGCCAGTTGTTTTTTTTTCTCTTTAAGGTTGTTTACCTTCATACAATCATCAGTAGTCTTAGCCTCTTTAAACTAACTTCATCCACAAACATACATTTTTGAATGAGAAGCTGCTGCTGGCATCCATACTCCATAGCTGAAATTTTTCTAGGCCATTGGCCTTCAAAAACGTTTTTTTTTAACCATGAATAACAGAGAAGTGAATTTTACAAAGTGACTGACACGTATGTGTATAAAACCAAAACAAATATTTTACAAAAGAATCACTTTCCTTTCTTCTATGTGATATAGTTTGGCAAGTCCTTTCTTTTCTGCTTCAATTTTTAAGAGCCATACTATGACCCATTACAATGATGTAATGTCTCTCCAATGGGTTATCTGTCTCAGTTTGAAAAGTATTCTAGGGAAATTTCTATTATACAACTTGATTTCTTTGAGCTTCAGCCTCTATTTTCCCAACTCCTTTAACACCCAGAGTTTGATTCTTCATTCACCCATTAAACTTTGGACTTGTTCTGGATGGACTCACTGTGTTTGATCACTACAACCCTCTGAGATGCAACTTCCAGACTGTACATGTCTTGGGCTCCCCAGTCCCCATTGTGTCTCCTCCAATTCCTTCAAGATCCCATATTGGGCTCTTTTGATCTTTGCATGGTTTCCACTCTACAGGATGGAAAATCTGTTACACACTGGACATTCTTGACACATTGCACACAGCTCTGAGCACAATTTAAAAAAAAAAGCAAGCCCCGCTCTCAACCTGACCCAATATGTATATATTGACTCTTATTTTCTTCAGTATCTGCAATTTTGCTTCTTAGAGAATTCCTCCTTGGCTATGGCATCTCATATAGAACATTTGATCACTTTCTGTCCCCTCACCTTATACTTTTTCTTTTCCTTTTTGTTTTTCCTATCTGGTGGACGGACTACACCTAACTTGGAACCATAGTATAGGAAAGCAGGAAACTATGTAAAGGCGAGATCTGGTTTAATCATTTAATTTACATGAAGAAGAAGGTTTGAAGAACTTTCAAAGGTGTTCAGAGAGATGAGTAAATATCTATGGCAACCTAGCTCCTTTGTGGCAAAGCTGAATTAAAAATCAGATTACAGGGGCTCGGGAGATAGCATGGAGGTAAGGCGTTTGCCTTTCATGCAAAAGGTCATCGGTTCGAATCTCGGTGCCCCATATGGTCCCCTGTGCCTGCCAGGAGCAATTTCTGAGCATGGAGCCAGGAGTAACTCCTGAGCACTGCCGGGTGTGACCCCCCCCAAAAAAACAAAAACAAACAAAAAAAATCAGATTACAGTAATACTTGTCAGTTCTGTGCTTTTTTGTTTCTTATCTATACTGTGGCATTTATGATGAGGTGTTGGGGGATGATATTTGCATCATAATGCATTCTAGAAGCATTGTGTTGTTTCAGACTTAGCAGTTAATCAAAGTGATTGTTTGATCCTCTTCAAATAGAACTTTTTAACATCAGGCTTAATAATCGTTGGTTACTGCTCTCCATTCCCTTTCAGGTTTCATTTTATACAGAATAAAGTAGAGACATCAAGTGTTAAGACTCTATATAAGTTCTGATTAAAATGAATTACAATGTTAAGAAAAAAAACGTTAAACCCAAAGATCCAGATGACTAACCTGAGATTGGTAGCTAGTCATTTTATACAGGCAAAGACTAGAATTCAAAGCTCCAGTAAGGTAAAGAGTTCAATAAATGGAATCAGGGGAGAAATATGAAGTTTTATGTCATAGGATTTGATAGAGAAGAGAGGAACAATCTCATCTCACAGAATATCAAGAGCATCGCTGTTGTTGAGACAGAACCTTCCAGATTAGAAACTAAGATTGGCCAGATGTCTGGTCCTCTGATGCTAACTTCTATATATAGAAGTTAAATAGAAGATGTAACCTAGAAGATAAATCTAGAAACATTTTCCTCTAGTAGCTTCTTGTCCTAAACACTTCCTGCATTTCCCAACTTCAAAAGTATTGATGGTAAGTGGTCATTTTAACTTTTTATTTTGTCAGTTCCTTTTTGACAAAGCTATTGGTATTTCCTTTTGGAGGCAAAGGTTCTCTTTCTGTTCACGTTCTGTGAGACTATTAGCTAAGATAACTTGCTCATTCTTGAGCGAGAGGGGAAAGGGGATGATTTAAATGAACCTAGTCTCATTCAAACTTTTTTCCTTGGATCTGAATTTTGATCAGAGTGACAGTCAGAGACCGGAAACAATTGGAATTCATTTGTGCCAGTGACAACCAACCCTGATGATTATCAACTTCTTGCTATATATGCTAATTGGTGTTACTTTTTGCCTCTGCTGGGCATGATTCTCTAACTTTCTGTTTGGTTTTGTGAATTTTTTCATATCTGAATATCTTCTTTGGGAAAGGTTATGACAAGAAGATGTCCAGGGACCACTCCTGCTATATTATTTGAGGGCTACTTCTGGCACTACTTGGAGGGGGAGGTGGTTATGCAAATCTGTACCTCCTATTAAAAAAAATACACAAGCACTTTGAGCTAACTCTCCAGCTCCCAAACAGGTTTCTGATGCTAACTACTGAGAATTTTCATTAGCACAATGGGCAGTCCTTTTTAGTCTAATCACCTCTTTCCACCAAAACTAATCTCAAGGGCATGTCAGTAGACATTCATTATTCATAATGTGCCAAGCAGTACACCAGGCCTTTCTTCTACGCACTCTAATATGACATTTAGAGCAGTATCATAAGACACGGATAATTATTAAGGTAGTAAAATGTGTCATGTAAAATTTACTGTTCTAACTATTTTTACTGTTTTGCACTATGGGGTTAATTTTGCTTTGCCACCATCTCTACAACTATTTTCCACATTTCAAAACTAACCCCAAGAAGCAAGAACTCTTTATTCCTTCATAGCCTAGCTCCTTAAAACTGCTATTTTACTTTCTGTCTGTATGACTTCAAAGAATCTAAGCATCCCATTTAAGGGTCATCATTCACCGTTTTTCTTTTTCTGCGACTTTTATTTCACTTAACATTATGTTTTCAAGACTCATTGATGTCATCGCAGCTGTCAGAATGTTTCAACTTTTGAAGATCGCATAAACCTTAAAACCTTTTGTTGTTGGTAGTGTGTGTGTGCGTATATGTGTGTAAATTTTCAGCTTATTTGCTCACCCATAAAAGGATGCTTATATATTTTTCACTTAGTCACTGTGAACAATAATATGTCTTAAAGATCCTTATTTTGATTATGTCTTGCTTTGTGGTGATGTGGGGTTCTGTTACAACTGTTCTCAGAAGTTACTCCTAGTTCTATGCTTGGAAGTAGCTTTTGGTGTTGTCAGAAGACCTTGCTGTGCCAAGATTGAATCTGCAAAGCATGCACTCAGCCTATGAGCTATCTTCTCTGCCTATGCTTTTGTAAATATATATTTGAAAATAGAATCAATGGGTTATATAATAATCTTTAAAATTTTTTTAAAGGAGTTTAGGGGCTGGAGAGACAGTAGAATGGGTAGGGTACTTGCCTTGCCCATGGTATCCAGTATATAATCCCTGGTGAATTAGTAAAAGTAATTCTTTTTTTTTTTTTTTTTTTTTGGTTTTTGGGCCACACCCAGTAATGCTCAGGGGTTACTCCTGGCTATGCGCTCAGAAGTCGTCCTGGCTTGGGGGACCATATGGGAACCGGGGAATCTAACCGTGGTCCGTCCTAGGCAAGCGCAGCAGGCACCTTACCTTCAGCGCCACCACCCGGCTCCCAAAAAAGTAATTCTTGAGTGTAGAGCCAGAGTAATCTCTGAGCATAGTGAGGTTGGCCTAAAAAAAAAAAAACCTCAGAATTTTAAGAAGCTTCTATACTGTTTATAAAACACTTGTACCATTTTACATTTATGCCAGTCATATACAAAGTTCTAATTTTCTTTTTTTGAGGGGGATTTGGGAGGTGGGGAGCCACACCCAGTGATGCTCAGGGGTTACTCATGGCTATGTATTCAGAAATTGCTCCTGACTCAGGGGTACCATATGGGACATCGGGGATTGAACCAAGGCCTTTCCTGGATTACCACGTGCAAGGGAAATGCCCTACCGCTGTGCTATGGCTCTGGCCCCACAAAGTTCTAATTTTCTATTTACTCATAAACACTTGTTACTGTCTTTGTGATAGTGATCATTGTAGGAATATGAATAAATGCTAGCTGTTATTTTATTTTAGGTGTGATTGCTATGGGTATGTAAATTTTCCAAGTCATATACATTGTAAGTAATAGAGCGTGGATTTGAACTCTTGTCCAGGGTTTTTTTAGCCTGTTTCTTTTCCCTTTATTATGCTACATATATATATATATATATATGTAGGATCTAAAGGTATTAAATAAGGATAAATTCATTTTTTAGAAAAATCTATGGCTGGAGATCTAGTACAAGGTGCTTGTACTTGCAAGTGATCAACTTGGGTTTGATCCCTGGTATCTGATGGTCTTCTGAGCACTGCCAAAAATGATTCCTGAGTGCCAGGCCAGGAGAAACTCACTGCCAAAAAACAAAAGGGGAAGAAAGAAAGAAAGAAAGAAAGAAAGAAAGAAAGAAAGAAAGAAAGAAAGAAAGAGAGTGGGGGAGGGAAGGAAGTAAAGAAGGAAGGAAGGAAAAAAGGAAGGAATGAAGGAAGACAGGTCTATTAATCATAAAAGAGAGTTGGAACCAAAAATTATGCTGTTAATAAAAGGGAAATATGAATCAGAACCATAGTAGACTCCCCGAAGATATATGGCATTATAGTGCTTCGTGACACTAGAAGTTAATCAATCAGCTTTTTCATCTTAGAGATAATAATGAAGGCCAACGTATTTTTTTCTGTTGTCAAGTATTACTGAAATTGCTATTTACCAATAATAACGATTAGATCCAAACCAATTTAGTTCAGTTGCAAAGCAGGTGGGACTGTGTAAATTTATATTACTCAATTAAAATCAAAGCCAAAAGGGACCTCCAGGTCTCATAATAATGTCTCCATCTGCCTCTAGCACAGTGAATTTAAACAATATCAGCAGGTTATCTTTTTCTTTACAACCTATCAAGAAGGCAATTCTATCACTTCCTTTGTAAAGCGTTAAAGTGTCTTTTACCATTCTCAATATAATGACATTTTTTACATGCAAATGTGGAACACTTGATACATCTGTTTAAAATAATATATTCTATTTAGAGGTGTTTAGAATTGTTATTTGAAAATTGGGAGCAGCCTTATATTATGCTGAAGCATTACTAGGCAACTGAAAGGGCTGCACTCAAGTAACCTTAGCGTACTTTCACAATGAGAAAGAATTAAGTCCTTAGTTTCAAAAATAAATTACCTGGGAGAAGATGGTTTGGTGAAGGAAATAATTTCAACATGGGGAAAGAGTGGTTATACAGGGTCTGCACAATAGAGTATGAACTTGTAGAGTAATTTTTGTCTGGTTTACAACTCAGTTTCTGAAGCTTTTTTTGTTAGCTCTGAGCAAAGCGCTTGAAGAATATAAAGACAATTAGATGTAGTGTCTGACTTCAAGAATTGTGAAAACTAGTTAGAGAGACAAATACTTCCAAAGAATGTCAAGTGCAAACTGGTGTCAGGTCCTCAGAAGCACAGTTTGGGAAGGGGATTCCCCTGGTAGGGGAATCTGAGAAGGCAATTGAGCAACATTTTGAATAGTATTTGGAGGCAGAGAGGAAAGTGCAGTGCAAATAGAGGCATAATGGTGAGCAAAGTCCTACTTTCTATTTCTGTTCCAACTCCAAGTATAGAGACTTGAAAATTCATCTTTGGAGCCCTCTTTGCCCTTTGACCCCATTCATTTTCACCTGTTATTTTAATAATAAAATATTTAAAAATATTTAAAGTGATGTGTTAAAGGTTGTAAAATTATTAGTGAAGTTATTATTTTTCTGTTATTTTCCATAGTTTTAATCTAGTTTTTCTTTTGAAATATATAAAATTTAAAATAATACAAATATTTATATAAATGAAAATAAATATATTATTTTAGAAAGTATTTTATAAAATTATTATATAAATTTAAGATAACATATTATAGAAAAATTAATTTAAGAAATTGCTTCTTTTTTTTTTTTTTTTGGTTTTTGGGCCACACCCTGTGACACTCAGGAGTTACTCCTGGCTATGTGCTCAGAAATCGCTCCTGGCTTGGGGGACTGTATGGGAGATCGGGGAATCCAACTGTGGTGTGTCCAAGGCAAACACACTACCACTTGTGCCACTGCTCCAGCTCCTAATTTAAGAAATTGTATAGACCTTTTAAGGTTAGCTCATGTCTTTACTTCTGAAAACTGTTCTTGACTACCCTATCATGTTTTGGTTAATATGAATTACTGACTCCAGGTATGCTTGGATGCATGGATGTTGTGTGCATATGTATGGACTCCAGGCATCGTAGAGGCCTGGAAGAAGTCATATGTATGTTTCTAGTAATAAGTATCCCTGGTATGCTACGTTGAGTTCTTTGTAACATTGAATTGAGTCAATGCACTTTTGAAAATCCTTGGGTAGGAAAACATAATAACTATTTAGGACAGTTCTAAGACATTCCATAGTTACAGAAAAAAGAAAATCTTTAGAGACTATCAGCGCTATATTGAGTCAACCTGAAGAGATTTTCACTGGTTAAATTTGGGACAATTTAGGCATTAAGAGGAAAATGGAACAAGAGGAAGAGAGATAGTGGGACAGACAAAGGCTAACAGAGAGGAGAGAGAAGGAGGAAGAGGGAATAGGAGTTCATTGCTTGAACTGACTCTAATTTTGAGAGTTGGTATATATAGAGAAGGAAGTAAACATTTACTTAATCTTTTTTTTTAAATAAAGACTTGTAATTTTCCCTATAGTTGAAGAAAGACTTCCTCCTTAAAGAAGAGTAGGCAGTAAATGTTTTTATTTGCATAATATGAAATCGTTATCGTTAGCTACTTTTAATCTAAGAAGTTTCATCAGATACAATATTATGTAGAATAATTAGAAAAAACCCTACATTTTTGCAAGCACCAATGGAATAATTGATGCAGATAAGAATCATTAATGGAGAATTTGGTCATGTGAAAGGTTGTTGGGCCAAAAATATCATTTCTGTGTGACAAAGTATTTTCCTTTGTATTCCTTACTGTAGAAGAAAAAATACACTATTTTTAAAAAAAAATCTCAGCAATGAGATCTGACTATCATTAAATTATCATTAAATAATAAAGTCTTTTATTAAAAATATTTTATTATAAAATAATAAAGTCTTTTATTATCATCATTAAATGATAGACTTTTATTAAATGATCAAACTTAGATATAATGGTAAAATGGCCTATGTTTTTTTCTGATATTTTACAGTCTAGAAATTCTCAGAACAATCTATGTAACATCTATCCAACAAAAATAAAGAAAGCCACCTTTAATGGCTCTTTGTATACCTGGGCCGTTCCTGGTGAGGCTCTGCTGGTTAGTGTGGCTTAATGGTTTGAAGTTTTGGCAAACAATGCTCAGAAACCACCCTGGACCAAACCCAAAAGTGTTGGGGGAAAGCATGGGGGTACCAGGAATATATGATCGTCTTAAATACGCTGGTTTGTGCACTGCCAGATAAGTTGTCCCTCCAAATATCTAAGTTGTGCTTTCGTTATACTCACTTTTCCTCTATCAATCCACTTGGTGCCTTTTCCCAATTTATGTCGATAGAGTTATCTCTCTGCAGAATGTATCACCCAGGTTCCTTTGTCTTTTGGTTTCTGGTTAGATTTACCAGTTAGAGAAAGGCAGACAAGATAGAAGTTTAGAAAATAAGGGAGAGAGATTTGGGGCATTTATTCTGTTTCAACCCTCCCCACCTAGCTGCAATTTTAGCCAGGGACCAATAATTTTCTATCTGTGGTTCATATTGGAGACTTCCTTTTTCAAAAATTCATCTTCTGTAGATCCTCTTGCCCTGTGTCTTCCAACTCCTCCACAAGTACTTTACCATCCCTGTACTTTGCTAATTCTGCCCACAGGTCTCTTAACTTCTTTTAGTTTAACCTTTAGATTGTACCACCTGCTTCTCCTCAGGATTCTGACTTATTTAACTGGAATTTAAGAAGAACTTTGCTTAGCAGGGTGCTTGGAAGAACAAGTTAAATGATATATTTAGATAACAATCAGACAAATCATGAATGTGGGCGTATTACAAGACAGCAGGCTAGTGTCATCAAAGGTGACAAAATAACCACAAAAAATAGAAAAGGAAGAGCAGGGGCAGCTTAGTGGCTCAGAACATGAGCTTGAGCCCATATGCTGAGCACAATCCAGGAGGATCTGCTGCTTATAACACCTTGGGGTAGAACAGTATTAGATGCCTGGATCACTACAACCAAGTGTGCAAGTCCAGGTCACTGCAGCAATAATAAAAGGGAAGAGGAGTGGGGAGAAAAAGGGGAAAGCCCTTTTAGACTAAAATAAGCTACAGAGACATAATTTATTTGTATTTAAATACC
>PVKC010053794.1:0-10080 GCA_004027635.1 Crocidura indochinensis | reverse complement strand
AAAAGGCAATTTAGAAATTGTAATAAGTTATTTGTACATTATGCCTGACAAGAAGAGATCCAAGGGAGCCGGGCGGTGGCGCCGGAGGTAAGGTGCCTGCCTTTCCTGCACTAGCCTAGGTTGGACCGCAGTTCGATCCCCTGGTTTCCCATATGGTCCCCCAAGCCAGAAGCGACTTCTGAGCGCATAGCCAGGAGTAACCCCTGAGCATCACCGGGTGTGACCCAAAAAAAAACCAAAAAAAAAAAAAAAGATCCAAATTATATAAAGAACTCACATCACAAAAAGCAAGCAATCCAATTAAAAATTAGGCAAAAAAATCTAAACAAAAACTTCTCCAATACAAACAGCCCATTGTGAAAAATACTCAGTATCGCTTATTAGCAAGGCAGATCAATCAAATTCCCAATGAAATACCACTCCATAATGCTCAGAATGGCCTATACAAAAAGCCAGTAGTTTAAGAGTATATTGAGAAAACAGAACTTTGATACATTAGGTGGAATATAAATTAGCATAGTCTCAAGGAAAAAGCAGTATAATGATTCCTTAAAAAAATAAAAACAGATCAGGGAGACAGTATTATTCTAACTATCCAGATTGTTTATGTGAAGTCCAGAACTTCAGATGTATTAAGTCCAAATACAATGCAAAATTGTGAAATTAACTTTTTCATAAAGACAAACTTATTACATATTCTTGTTAAATCAAGATTATTATTTAGGAAATGAGAATTGCTATTATGTTTCTAAGGAAAACACAAATTCTTCCTTAACTATTCCCAAAAGAATCAACACTCGAAATAATAATTCAATTACTTAATTCCTGTAGATGTGCAAAAATTCAGGTATTTTATGTCCTTAATAAATCAAAGAAAATCTAATAACCAATCACATCAAATTCATTTATTTTACACCAGGAACTTGTGTAGTTACACTAGTATAATCTACAAAATTGGAAGCTAGTAAGAGTAGGATGAGGGGGTTGTTGGGCATAGAGCTCAGTTATTACTCTTGAGTTCAGAAATTACTCTTCGTGGTGCATGGGGGACCATTTGGAATGCTAGCAATCAAACTGGGGTCAGCAATGTACAACGCAAGCACCCTATGCTATCACTCCAGACCAAGGAATTACATTAAAGCTTTACTGCTGCTTTATATAACATAACCTTCACATCAAGGTTTACTGCTATTGTGTATAAATATTGGGCAATAGATATGAGACAATGAAAACAACTGTCCACTAATTTACAATACTCCTGAATAACCAATTAGAAGAGGAAAGCAAGAAACTTCAAGTTTTACTACTCTGGGAGAGGACTTGGGTCACACAAATTTATGTTCAGGTTGACCTCCAGCTCTGTGCTCAGGGATTACTCCTGGCAGTACACCAAAGACCATATGCATGGCTGGAAACTGAACCAGGATCAGTTGTAATAAAAAGCAAGCAAACTCTCTCCCTCCCTCCCATTCTCCATTTTTTCTTTCTCCTCCCTCCCTCTTTCTCTTTGACCCAGAAAATAGTCTTTTCTTCTAAATAAAAATAGTGCATTAAATATATAATATAGGGGCCGGGCGGTGGCGCTGGAGGTAAGGTGCCTGCCTTGCCTGTGCTAGCCTAGGACGGACCATGGTTCGATCCCCAGTTTCCCATATGGTCCCCCAAGCCAGGAGCGACTTCTGAGCACATAGCCAGGAGTAACCCCTGAGCGTCACTGGGTGTGGCCCAAAAACAAACAAAAAAAAACCAAAATAAATATATAATATAGATATGTCTATATATTGACTTTTTTTTCAAGATTACAGACAATCTATTTTAAATTCAACTAAGATCATTTTTTCTCAGTTGATAATTTAAAACATGCAATTAACTTCAACTTGGGGTTTATAAAAGCATCTAAACATTACATTTTGGGACCCAAGTGGTAGCACAGTGGCTGACCCAGGATGGATGTGGGTTCGATCCCCATCACCCCATATAGTCCCCCCGAGCCAAGAGTGATTTCTGAGCACAGAACCAGGAATAACCCAAGTGCTGTTGGGTGTGGTCCAAAAAATCACATACACACAAAATAAACCCACTACATTTTATTGACTAAAATTCCTTCCCAAAGTGGGCAATTCACCCATGGGGACATCAGAATGACCTAAGAGAGCAGCAGTAGCCTCACTTGCAATTGAGGGAATTTCCTGCTTGCTTGCTTACTTGCTTCTTTAGAAGGAAGATTTCCAAGGGAGCACTGGGCATTATTATGTTTTTCTGAAAAAGGGGAGTAGGCCTCTAGACTAAAAGAGTAATGACTTAAAATTATAAGCACTCACTTACCTCTGATTCATATTTTATTTTTTGTTCTTCTAAGAGTCGTGCAAATTCTTCTTTCTTGTGTTCAAATTCTGATTTAAGAAATGTATGCTCATAGCGAAGCTTATTGTATTCAGCTCTATATTTTTCTACTTCCTGGAGGATTGAAATTCATCACAGATTTATACGTGAAAATTTTACTCAGTCCAAAAATCACTTTTGCAAATAAAATTTTTAGTTGTGTTATACTTACTGAGACATCTAAAAGTAAAAATTAATTAAATGTGTGTATAAATTGACCTTGGATGAGTTCTCAAAACAAGCCTCCAACATTGTATATTAGCTAAATTCCTAAGAGGATACCAATAAGTTACATTAATATTAACCAATTTCCTGACTCTAATAAAAATGCACAGCATGTCAAAAGATATATTTTGGGGCATAACAAAAGTATTGTTGAAAAATGTAGCCCACCTCTCAAAATAATTAACTTCCAAAATTTATGTAATATAAAATGAACCTAAAAGTCATTCAATTCAAAGTACAGGAAAGATTTGAATATTTAGTGCATAATTTATGGTTATATATAATAGTACAAACACACCAATATAAAATATGTATGCAGTACCAACTCTTCCAATTAACCAAATATATTCAATGTCCTGATAACCTCAATCCAGTTTCCTAATTATATAAAAGTGGCAGGAATTCTGAAGCAAAAAAGTAGGAAGATGAATGAAACCATTTAAACACCTGTTGTGAAATTAATAAAAAAAAAAAGCACATTTCACAAAATATTCAGTTCACTGTACTTCTTCAGTTATATTTTTCTTCTAAGCCAGTTTAAAAATTTAAAAAATAAAAAGTTTCCATGATCTTATCAAAGGTTATATGAGGAGGTCACTATGTTGCTTAACAACATTTTACAACACAAGTAACAGTTTTTACCCTATAGTCTAATGTGTATTTAGGTTACGCCATTTAAATTTGTGAACTAAATTCTGCTGACTTCAAAATGACTGTAATCATATTTCTCAGGACATATCTATATCACTAAGCATCAAAGTACTTAATTTGGATTTTTAAAATTTTTTAATTGATTACATATGTATAATTTACACTTAAATCTAAATGTTTGTGATTTTTATCCAAAAATTAAATCAATTTGACTTTGCTAATTTACCAGGAGGATGTTACAACAAAAACTATTATCATCAGTAAACCATTTATAAACAGAGTATTGCACAACTGTGTAATGTGGTGCCAGCCTAACTAGCCTTCTGTGGTGATTCATTTTGAAGAGAACAATGTTCATTCTGGACATACAAGTCCTGTTAATTAGCTATACATTGTTAATGAAATGTTCCTGGCATATTTAGTATTTGTCATCTTCATTTGTTCCCTTAACATAGTAACATAAATATTTATTATGTCATTTTTGACTTGTTCCCTTTATTGAACATTTAGTCATACTGAACCAATAATTCATATAAGGAGATTGATATCAACCTAAGGAAAACTGTTTGGTTTTTACTTTTCTAAGGTTGCTTGAAAGCCATTCTTTCAGTCAACAAATATTGAACATCTGTTGAATGCTATGAACTATTTTAGACAACTGGAATATAACAGTGATCAAAATAAGTAAATGTTCTCTCACACAACTTACTTTAGAAAGGTGGCAAATGAGAAAATAAAAAGTGCAATAAATATTATACAGCATATTAAAAGCTAAGTGGACTCTGGTCTCATGAAGCCTCACAAACCACCGTAAGGAATCTTACAGTAGGAAAATGATGTCTTCATTTGACCCTTTAGGAATAGCATGAAAATAAATACATACAAAGTTCCTTCTATATAAAGTACTTACTTCATCTAGATTTCTAAATTGCTCTCGCACTGGAGTTTCTAATTCCTGTTGTATTTGAGCTCTTAATAATTCCAATTTTTGTGGAGTTAATACCTAATATGGAGAGAAATGCAAATCATTTTAATATGAAATATATTGAAAATTTATCATATTTCAACGTCTAATTATAGACACAGAATTCAATTTACAGTTTTCACAAAATATCTAATTTTATACTAGCCATTAAAAATAGAACCATCATTTAAAATAGATATTAAGAACATCAATATTAAACACTCAAAAATGTCAAAATTTCCATAAACATAAGGTATAAAACAATTACTGCTTACTATTCTTGCTAGGAATGATTAAGTGTGCAAATAATATTGTTGAACACAATAGCTTGTAGTGATCTGAAAGTAAGCAAAACGAAGGTGTAATAATTTTCCATACCATATGTAATTCTTCAGATTTACTTTCAATCCCAAAAGGGTGATTTTTTATTCTGACCACCATAACTAATATAGGCTCCTTCCCATTACTCTCTCTTACAAAATGCATTTCAATAAGTAAATGCTGATGTAAATTCCTTAATGGCATATAGAGTGAATGTTTACAAACCAAACTGTTTCCAATAACTCACATTACTGCCTGGCACATAAGAACCACTTTACTAAATCTTTAATAAATGAACAAATAAATGAACAAATATAAATGTCTACCGTGTGTTTATAATAATCCATGAAAATTAAAGTATAATATTGCATCTAATTCATTTATTAATCCATATTTCAAATGTTTCTATAGAACGCCTCTACCAGTCTTTCTCAACATAGGCAAAATCACACTCTGTGGGTAAGGTGACATTAGAACAATCTGGCAGGCAGAAAAAGCTTTGGGTGCAACTGGAAGGGACATTCTTATTACCAGGAAAGAAGGCAGGTTTTCAGAAAAGAGGGCACTGAGGAATTTTTATTTTCTGGAAAGGTAGCAAATACCAGATAAATCTGGGAACCTAATTTATTTATTTATTTATTTATTTATTTATTTATTTATTTATTTTTTGGTCACACCAGGCAGTGCTCAGGGGTTACTCCTGGCTCTATACTCAGAAATCGCTCCTGGCAGACTGAGGGACCATATGGGATGCCGGGATTCGAATCGCATCCTTCTATATGCAAGGCAAATGCCCTTCCTCCATGCTATCTCTCTGGCCCTGGAACCTAATTTATTTAAAGAACTGTGTGGCATTCTAATATGATACCCTTAAATATATTAGTATATTTAGTATATTTTAGTGCTCACAACAATCCACTATGTAGTTGCAGTATTACCTCATTCATTCATTGATAGAAGTAAACACAAAGTATTACTTTCCAAAGATCATAAAAATTCATAAGCAGCCTATCTTACTATAAGTTCCAATACTCCTGTAAAACATGATTCATACATACAAAAAAGTATAAAACTGATAACTAGGAGTCGAGGGCACTAACTATATCAGGTGATAAAGAGAACCTATCACAGCATTAAAAGTTGTGCTGAGTGTGCCCCTGATGGCTCCTGAGCATCGCCAGGCATGGGTCCTTTGAAAGTAAAACAGGCACCACAGGCTTACCTGATGGGTAAAGAACAGAAAGGACATTTAGGCAGAAAGAATACTATGTAAAACAAATTGAAATTGAAGCCTAGACAGAATCCCAAACCCAATATCATTATTTTCAATGACCTGGAGAGAAAAGTCTTATTGAATGGTTAATGAGAGCCAGGGGATGAGGCCTAATGAACTGGTGTAGCAACTGCCCTGCAGCCCTGAGGCTGGAGTTCAGTCTTGGAACCACCCTTCAAACTGAACTGTACAAACATTGAGATCCATGGTCACAACAGTGTGTGAACTCTGACATGCCACAAGACAAGCAGGTGTGTGCAAATACCACAACTAAATCCTGCAAAGAAGAGCACCACTACAACTTCCAGATCAGCATATCAACAGAGACAAGGAAAAGAGGGTGGAGGGAGAAACAATAGCTTTTCTTTGAAGTGATATGCATGATATCCAGTAGCAAATATTGCAAACCACAGTGTCCAAAAGGAAAAGGTAAAAAAAAAAAAAAAGGAGGGAGGTCTTGGAGATCCCAAAAAAGGGGGTCTGTCATTTTAAGAGCAAAGGGTTCTCTAAATTAGAAACTCTTGTCAAATTGAGAAGCAGTTGCCCTAGGTACTTGAGGACCCTTGCTGGAATACTGTGGGAGTAGAGAGTTATTGGTGGAACATTACTGGCTTGAAAGATATTGGCGGTTGTATTGAGGCCTGGCTAGACTTTCTGAATGGCATTGATGTAAAACCTGGCTCTCCTTCCTATCTGTTTTGTCCTATTAAACCCTTTACCAAAAAAAAAACAAAAAAAAAAACAAAAAAAAACAATTAGCTGGAGTCCTTCCTAAGCAACAACAGGAGGAACTTATATTTATTACATCTGGCGACTAAACAGGGACTTGAACCTGGACTTTCACACCAATGGCACTGAGTTCGTTGTTCTCGCATAACCTCTCCTCCAGCCACTTTAATAGCCCATGATTCAAGAGACTCTCATTTTTTTTTTGATCGAGGTCACTGAGGTACAGTGCCATTCACCACCAATCCCCATTCAGTAGAAGTCTAACCACCTTATTTGCCTCTTTTTTTTGTTGTTTGTTTGTTTGTTTTTGGGCTACACCCGGTGGTGCTCAGGGGTTACTCCAGGCTATCTGCTCAGAAACAGCTCCTGGCAGGCACGGGGGACCAAATGGGCTTGCAAGGCAAACGCCGCTGTGCTATCTCTCAGACCCCTTGTTTGCCTCTTCATAAAGTAAAACTAAAGGGTCTTGCAAATGTTACTGTGAAAGATTTGTAATTCACGTTGGTTACAATAAATATTGATTTTAAAATAGCATATAAAAGACCAAGGGGTATAATGAATTTAACAGAGGAACAA
Organism: Crocidura indochinensis; assembly: GCA_004027635.1. Classification (NCBI taxonomy): domain Eukaryota; kingdom Metazoa; phylum Chordata; class Mammalia; order Eulipotyphla; family Soricidae; genus Crocidura; species Crocidura indochinensis. Next base: position 2,959 of record PVKC010053794.1, on the reverse strand, counting down.
TTAAATTTGGGGCATAGTGAGACCTCATTTTCTGAATAGAATTCTTCTGTCTTTGTTTTACCTAAAAATACAGGCAAGTGGCAACTGTTGATTGATTTATGAAATATAAATGCTACAATGATATCTATGAGAGCCCTCCAACCTGGTCTTCATTCTCCTGTTGCAATTCCTACAGATTTGCCGTTAGTGGTGATTGACATTAAAGACTGATTTTAGAACATTTCATCCAGAAGACTGCAAATGCTTTGCACTCTCAATTCCCTCTTTGAATCACAGGGTAACTATGCGCAGGTTTCAGTGGATTGTTTTACCCCAAGGAATGACTAACTTGCCTGTTATATGTGTATATAGTTCTATGTCCTTCTTGTGAAAAGTTTCTTCAAGCTTACATTATCCACTACATGGACGATATTCTAATTGCATCTTCAAATGAGAGCTTTAAAGCCTATGTAAGAATGTCATGACAGATTTTCTAGCAGCTCGATTACAAACTGCAACGTAGAAGATTAAGATGATGCCCCCATCTGAATATCTAGGCTATATTCTTGAGCATACAATGGTATGTCCTCAGAAAATTTCCAGTTTTTCAGAAGGACTTTAAAACTCTTAATGATTTTCTAAAGCTGTGGAAGACATTAGTCAGGTCCTCTCCTCTCTTAGTATTCCTATCAGAGTTAAGCAATTTATTTCTGACTCTGGAAGATGACTCTGTCCTGGATAGTCCAAGACAACTAACTCCAGAGGCTAAAAGGGAACTGGATTTCTTTATGGACCACCTCCAGAAATCAAATCTTACTTGGTTTACTCCTGGAGAAAAGGTATGGATATTACATTTTGCTACACCTCAATCCTTAACAGCTGCAACTATTCAATTATCAAGTCCATTGGAATGGATTTATTTATGTAATACACAATAGTACTATTGAACACTATTGTACCATATTGGAATTGATTGCCACTCTAAGAATTAAGGGAAGACTGAGAACACAAGCTTTCCTGGGGTATGACTCCCCATATCATTGTCATATATTTAAAAAAAAGGGGGGGGGATTTGACTCATTATTACCCATCAGTGACCACATTCAAAGGGCTTTGACTAATTTTTCCAGAGAACTTTCCTCACACTATCCAGCAGAAAGAATTTGAGACTTTTTTAGAAGGACTCATCTTCCATCATTCACACCACTCCCATTCCAAATGCTCCATTTTTTAATTTTTTTTGCTATATCCATGGTTCTTCCTCTAGAAAAAGTGGGATTGCTGGCTCTTCCCTAACTTTGACAGTGTACACCAATTATAACTCTGTGCAACAGGTGGATGTGCCACTTTAATCTATCTTAATCTATTCCCGTATCAGGACCATGTAACATAGTGAATAACTTGGCATATATGGCTGGTTTTTTTCCTCGTATTATCACAGCTTCAATTAATGCTCACAATCCTGTGGTTCAAGGTTTACTTTACCAACTGCAATTCATATTTCAAGAATTATCTGAGTCTGTATATAACACCTATATAAGGTTTCATTCTGGTCTCCCTGGTCCTGTGGCTTTAGGAAATGAATCAGATCACTTGGCAATGCCATTATTTACAACACCAGTGGAAGAACATAATGCTCTTCAAAAAAATGCCTGTAGCTTTCATGTTATATATCACATACCACTAAGTCAAGCCAGACAGATTGTTCATAGTTGTTCTGTCTATATTCCTTTGCACTATAAATCTAATGTGGCTGGAGTAAATTCTCAGGGTCTGAAGACAAATGATATCTGGCAAATGGATGTGGCTCATTAATTTCATACCCAACAAGCCATAACCCAGCGTGGTCATTGATACCTATTCTAGTTTTATTTGGGCAATTTGTATGACACTGGAGAGGGCTAAAGTAATCTGTTCTTTATTTTACAATGCTTTTCTGTTATAGTAGTTTCAAACACCATTAAATGGACAAGCTTATGCCAGCAGAACTTTTCAATCTTTCTTTACTGAGTGGAAAATTAAGCATATTACAGGAATACCTCATAATCCTCAAGGACAAGCTATAATTGATCGTGCACATAAAAGTCTTAAAATTCATAATGAAAAACTAAAAACGAGGAATGTCTCCACTTGATTTTCTATCCTTATCTTTATTTTTTCTCTAAATTTTCTAAATCTGCCACAAGGAAAACCCTCTACTGTTGCTGATAAAACACTTCTGGGAAGATCTACAAGCTCAAAAAGTTCGCCTATTTGAGTGAAAATTGACCAAAAAATAAGAAGCAGAAAACTTAATTATTAGAGTAAGAGGCTATGCATATATTTCTACTGAGGAGAGTCCCATAAAGAGATCTGTGTTCTACTACATCTTTTTGTTTGTTTGTTTGCTTGTTTTTGGGTCACACCCGGCAGCAGTCAGCGGTCACTCCTAGCTCCATGCTCAGAAATCGCTACTGGCAAGCTTGGGAGACCATATAGGATGCTGGATTCGAACCACTGTTCTTCTGTGTCTAAGGCAAATGCCTTACGGCTGTGCTATCTATCTGGCCTACATCCTGTCAGATTTTGTCAACCTTAATTACAGGAATCAAAAAGTAGTCTTCTATTTTCTTTTCCATTTGTTATTGTTCCCTATCTTTTATACATAGATATTAAGAAGTAAAACTCTGACTACTCAACAATGCCCCATATCAGCAGGAAGTTGCTAAAAGATAACAACACAGAAATTCCTAATCTTTCAGAGATTTCACTCAAAGATAAAATTAGGTTTATGTTAATTTATTTTTAAAAATTCCTATGCATTTTGTTCTAACTACTAATTGATGTTTCAAATTTTGTCTTTTTTGGGCTATTTGTACACCACATACATTTGTACACCACATTCAGAAAAATCTAATTCTGGAGAATTTTAAAATGTTTTTATTAGGGGCCCAGGAGATAGCATGGAGGTAAGGCGTTTGCCTTTCATGCAAAAGGTCAT
>PVKC010053793.1:0-10076 GCA_004027635.1 Crocidura indochinensis | reverse complement strand
CTCCACCCATTTTAAGCATATTTTAATTAATCAATTAATTAATTTTATTATTTTTATTTATTTTTTTTTTTTGCTTAATCTTTACCCCACTTTATTGCCTTTCTTTCCCTCAAACAAAACCACATGACTTGATTTATCTAGGTTAGACTCTCAAAGAGAGGGAGAAACAAGGGAGGGCACCAGGACCAAACAGATGTATGATCACTGATAGTAAGCTAGACAAAGAGGGGACCATCTACTCTAGCAGCCTGGGGGGGGGGGGAATTGTGGGGAATATGGGTTGCAGAAAGGGAATGGGGAAGGGGGAAGGAAAATTTGGTGGTGGGTATTTCCATGATTCAATGTTAATATGTACCTAAATACTAATATGAAAGATACGTAAGCCACTATGATCAAAATAAAAATATTAATAGAAAACAGTGTTATGAGAGTAATACCCAAAGAAAATAGAAATGTTTAGTGGGAAGTACTGTTGAGACAGAGGGGAAAAACACTATAACAGTAATAATTGGAAATAATCAATCTGAACAAGAATTGGGAATTGAAAGGAAGTAAAGTGATATGCATGATAACCCTCATTAACAATATTGCAAAAACACTATACCTATAAGGAGAAAAGGAGTGAGGAAGACAGAAAGACAGATAGAAAGAGAAGAAAACTGTCTGCCAAAGGGGAAGGAAGATTTAGGATGGAGTTGAGGGTGGTAAAAACCACATCTTTATTTGTGTTGTTGGCACACTCTATGAACAAAATTCAACTATCAAAAACTAACTCTGTATCATAAAATGCTAATATGTTAATATTAATTATAAAAACATGTTCCGTGATGTCATACAGTGAAGATGATAAAGGTCTCATGCTTGTACTTAAAATTAATATTCCAAATACAAGTCATTATAATGCAATATGCCTTTACTAGTAGTCCCTATAGTAGAAACCTATGATTTCTCATTTGTTAGTCTCTATTATACACACAATCATCTCAAAATGGTGGAATCAAGATGTGTTTCTGCTAGTGATTTTGTTTTATATTTTTTAAGATAAGTAATTATAGGTATAAAACATTTTAATTTATAGTTGAAATTTACTGCATATCAGTTATATAATTTCTCAATCTGTTGATTTCTCAGTCTATAAATTGACTTTTTTCTCCCTTATATAAAAAGACAAAATGCTTAATAGATAAAAATAAGAATTTATTTTATTAGTTAACTAAAATATTTGCTATTATGCTCAATTATTATCCACTGACTAAAAATTGCATAAACACATTTTATTGTGATAAATAGACTTAAGTTTTATGGCAAATATTTGCATGTGATAAAATACTTTCTATTGGTAAAAATACTTTCTATTGGAAAAAGGAAATAGATGTATTCCTCTCTTATTGGAAGAATATTGGGCTTACTTATAAATCAAGGATGCTTGTGTTACTTTTCCCAAGATTGTTCAAATCACCAAGAAGTCATTTTATAAAAATCTAACTGTACCCAAACATCTGAAAATCTATTCAACATTTGTTAGACCATATGTTCTGAATAAATTATTGGCTAAGTAGAGACTGAGCTTTGTTAGTAATGAGATATAAGGATATTTATGAATATCATCTGCAGCTAATTCATGGAACAGTGCCAGAGTTCAATATATAGTGTTTAAAGTATCCTATATACATACATAATATAATAATATAATAATTTATAAAATATATATTATTGAAGTATATATTTTAAATATATATTTTAAATATATATTTCAATAATACACCATAAAGTAAAATATGTGGAAATGAATAAAAAGTTAGATAGATAGTTAAAAAGTTGATAGCTAGTATTTATTTTGTGATAATATGCAATTGGTTTTAATCACCTTTCTATATATTCTTATAGAAACTACATCATTAGAATCATTAGATAAAAGGTCATTAATTAAATAAGGTCATTAATTGAAGTTTATTAAATAAGGTTATTAATTAATAACTCAAAAATATCTCTAAACAGATTACTAGAGTGTTCATTCTTTACATTAATGAAAAGTATGTCATCAGTTCTTTAGTCAACAGAGATCTAATTCTGCATTCGTAAGATAATTGTATCTTAATACTGTTTGCTAGATTTTCCAAGGCATGACACTTCTTTATTGTAATTAATAAAAATCTATTTTATGTACACTGGAACCTAATTATTTTTTATTTTAAGATATATTCATTCTTCTAAAATATTTTTGAAACTACCAAAACAATATGAATACTTACATTGAATAATTAAAATTAAAATTATTCAAGCTTTATGTATCTTTATTAGAGTCCTTGATTATTTCTTAAAAAACTCTCATTTTCTTTCTCAATCTTTATTTCAAAAGTAGTTATAATCATTACCATAGATTCTAGGGTGAGATCATAAAAGTCATATAATTAAATCTCTAATGAATCCTGTTATACAATGCTTCTCCATAATTTTAGGATTTTGTTATATATACATAAAGTGATTTTAGGTACTGTAGGAACATAAAACAAATATTAACTCAATAAATATCATCCCTATAATTTACAGAAGTTGAATGAAATCAAAAAATATTAGTGAATAACTAACATTAGATGTTTTGTGATGTATACCAATCTCTATATTGTGAGAAGGTACCTCATTGTAGTTTTGATTTGCATCTCCCTGATGATTAGTGATGTGGACCTTTTTTCACATGTCTTTTGGCCATTTGTATCTCTTTTTTGAGGAAGTGTCTGTTCATTTCTTCTCCCAATTTTTTGATGTGGCTATATGTTCTTCTTATAAATTTCTGTCAGTACCTTGTATATTTTGGATGTAGCCCATTGTCTGATGTGTATTGGTGAATAGTTTCTCCCATTCTGTGGGTGTCTTTTGCATCTTAGGCATATTCCCTTTGAGGTGTAGAAGCTTCTCAGCTTAAGATAGTCCCATCTGTTTATTTCTGCTTCAACTTGTTTGGAGAGTGCTGTTTGCTCCGTGAAGATGCCTTTAGTCTCAATATCATATAGTCTTTTATCTGTGCGCTGTTCTATATATCTTATGGTTACAGGCCTGAATCAAGGTCTTTAATCTATTTGTATTTGATCTTTGTGCATGGTGTTAGATGGGGGTCTAAGTTCGCTAATTTGCAAGTGACTAACCAGTTGTGCCAACACCACTTGTTTAAGACGCTTTCCATTTTGGATCCATTTTCGATTTTTGCCACTTTATCAAAGATTAGAACAAGAAGAGTAAGTGCTGGCGGGGATGTGGAGAGAAAGGAACTCATTACTGCTGTTGAAAATGCTGTCTAGTAGAGCCTTTATGGAAAACTATATGGAGATTCCTTAAAAACAGTAAATTGAGCTCCCATATGATCCAGCCATTCCACTCCTAGAGATATACCCTAGGAACAAAAAGTGCAATACAAAAATCCCTTCCTCAAACCTATATTCATTGCAGTGCTATTTACAATAGCCAGACTCTGGGAACAATCAAGATGCCCATTGAAAGATGAATGACTAAAGAATCTTTTGTACATATACACAATGGAATATTCTGCAGCCTTCAGGAGAAATAAAGTCATGAAATTTTCCTATACATGGATGTACATGAAATCTATTATTCTGAGTAAAATAAGTCAGAAGGAGAGAGACACAGAATAGTCTCACACATCTATTGATCTTATGAAAAATTACAGACATTACTGTAATAAGGTCCAGAGACAATAGACTTAAGGAATGAAAGGACCAGAAGGACTGGCTCACAATTTGAAGCTCACCACAAAGTGTTGTGAATGCTCTTAGGGAAATAACTACACTAACAGCTAGCATGACAATGTTAAAGAATGAGAGAAGTAGAATGCCTGTCATGAATACAGGCAGAAGTGGGGGAAGAGAGGGATCATTGGTGGTGGGAATGTTGCACTGGTGAAGGTGGGTATTCTGTTTATGACTAGAACCCAACTACAAACATGTTTGTAATCTTGGTGCTTAAATATTTATAATAAAAATAAAGTTAAATAAAAAGATTTATAGCAAAGATGATGTAAAAAATTTAAACTTATTTTTTAATTCTTTTTTGTTTTGTTTTGTTTTTGGGTCACACCAGCAGTGCTCAGGGGTGACTCCTGGCTTCATGCTCAGAAATTGCTCCTGGCAGGCACGGGGGACCATATGAGGCACCGGGATTCGAATCAATGACCTTTTGCATGAAAGGCAAACACCTTACCTCCATGCTATCTCCCGGGCCCCATATTTTTTAATTCTTATATGAGGTTGGCCAATTACAGAAATAATATTATAGCATAAGACCATTAGCAATCACAGGCAGTCTTCAAAATATAGGATCAGAGTAGTTAGAAAGCACCAGCCTTAAATTTTTCCCACAGATTATGCTTGTACCATCTGTCCCAATGCAGATTTTTAACTAAGTAGACAAGATCCACAATTTTTCAGCCTTTAAAGATCATACTATGATTCTTCACCTCAATTATATAACTAATTTCAAATAATATTAATAGCACCATTCATCAATTTGCCAAGATTTACATTTTGTTACTTAATTATATTTTTTACTTCAACTTAAGTATATTCAGTGGACAGAAATAAATTACTTCTGTTGATGCTGAAGACTGAATTCATGGTCAATTAAATATGTAAAGCAAATTTCCTTATCTGCTGTATTATATCACTCCAGTACTAAGGTATTATAAATTATACACAATATAACCCTTCTTTTAAAAATATTTACATATCTCCTGTGAAACCAGTAGATGCAAAAGCTATTCTGTTGATGAGCATAAGTATCATGGACTCTTTTACCTTCAGAAAAACTCCTCTCTTTACAGTCACTCATTCTGCATTTTGACTTTTGTCAACATAGTTAAGAAAACTACAAAAATATCTTATCTTGCAGTAAAGAAATATAAATTATAATTTATCTGTACTCTATTATGTTTTGTGTGTAGATATTTACAATATATTTTATATTAGGTCATTCATTAAACTGCATATATGCCTATAAGTACAAGCTTATATTCAAAATTAATATTAAACATGTTAATTATAGCTGGTATCAACCACTATCAGTGGAGCAAAATCAGACAACTCAACACATTATGACAGAACATAAAGAATAGAATCCTTTGATCCTATCCCTCAACACATTATGACAGAACATAAAGAATAGAATCCTTTGATCCTATCCCTGAGAAAATCTACCCCATCAACACAATAGTGTACAAATGCAAGCATGCATGCACAAAAGCACACACACACATACACACCAAAAAACAAAGACTCATCCAAAAAGACATTTGTATATAGATTCTCAGTAATAAGTTTTTAAAATAGCCAAAATATGGAAATAACCCAGGTGTCTAAGAACAGATGTATGGGATAAAATGAGTGTGTTATATGCACACAAAAATACTATTTCAGTGTGAGAGAAGAATATAATATTAATTAAGTCAGAAAAAAATGAGATTAGATAATCTCAATAGAACCTGGAACTGAAGGGATTGGGGATAGGATAACCATGGATTGTTTGGTGTATTTTTTTGCAACTATGAATAATAACTCATTGTAAAATATGATGTAATTTATTCTAAAATAAAAAATAAATAGACCAAAGATCTGGTCTTAAAAGCATATGGTATATACTGGTTCTAAAATCTTAATGCAAAACAATGAATGCAGTTTCTAATTTTGGGGGTTTTTTTTGGGGGGGAGTCACACCTGGCAGCACTCAGGGGTCACTCCTGGGCCTAAGCTCAGAAATCGCACCTGGCAGGCTCCTGGGACCATATGGGATATCAGAATTCGAACCACCATCCTTCTGCATGCAGGACAAATGCCTTACCTCCATGCTCTCCGGCGCCCTGTTTCTAATTTTTTTTATCTGAAAGACAGCCAATGTTAACAGCTTTGAATGAGTGTTGAATTAGTTAATACTTAAAACGTGTTGGATGGCGTTAGATCATATTATAAGTATATATTACTTCTGTCTTATTCTTTCTTTATTGTTCCCTTCTATATTCTTCCTTTGCTCTTTCCAGAATTTACTGTTAAGGCTATTCTGCACTATAAGAAAGGGAAGTAAAAGAATAAAGTTCATGAAGTAAAAATTTCAACTAAATGACAGATACCACAATGTTACCTCATACTCATCACTAATCATCAAGGAGATGCAAATCAAAATAACGATGAGATAACATCTTATGCAGACTTCACAAAGAACAATAACAACCAGTGCTAGTGCTAGTGGATGTAGGGAGAAAGGGATTCTCTTTCACTGCTGCTAGAAATGTCTAGTCCTGCCTTTCTGGAAAGTGATATAAAATTTTAAAATTGGACATTGATTGAGTTGGATTGATGGCACAGTAGTAAAGTGTTTGCCTTGCATGTGGCTGACCCAGGATGAACCGTGGTTCGATCCTCTGGCGTCCCTTATGGTACCCCCTGCCAGAAGCAATTTCTGAGCTCATAGTGAGAGTAACCCCTGAATGTCTCAAAACTCCAAAAAATATTAAAATTAAAAAATAAACATAAAAATTGGATTTTGAACTCCCATATGATCCAGCCACACCACTTTTAGAGATATACCCTAGGACCACCAAACAAAATACAATAATGCTCCCTGCCTCCGATGTTCATTGCAGGGCTATTTACAAAAGCTAGAATCTGGAAACAACCCAGATACCCTACTATGTAGTGGAATACTATGTAGCTGCTAAAAGAAATGAATTCATTAATTGTGCCTATATATGGATGGATATGGAAATAATATTATGTTGATTGAAATAAGTCAAAGAGAGAAAGATAAACACAGAATAGTCTCATTCATATGTTGGATTTAAGAAAAACAAAAGACATTATAATAATACCCAGAGACAATAGAGATGAGGACCGGAAGGACCAACCCATGATATGAAGCTTACCCCAAGGAGTGATAAGTACATTTAGAATAATAAATATGACTAAAAATAACTGTGACTAAATACAATACCTGTCTCAAAGATAGGCAGGGGATGGGTGAGGAAAATGAAGGACAATGGAGGTGGAAAAGTTGCTCTGGTGAAGGGTGTGTGCAAATAAATAAAAGATACATAGAAAACATCGTCATTATCTTTAAACAGCCCATGTAAGGCCTTTAATCTGTTTAAAGCAGTTTAAACAAAATGTATAATCAAAGGTTTTAGAGCAGCTACTCTAATTCACCCATTTGTTATTACAGAATAAAAAATGCTCTATATAAGCAAAAATATAAATTATACAAATGAGAACAAGAGACAGTTTTGTTAGAAGTAGAAGATCATGAGTGGGGATGGAGTTGTGGTGCAAGCGGTAAGGCATTTGCCTTACCCGTGACGGACTGCATAGCCAGGAGTAATCCCTGAGCATCACTGGGTGTGGCCCAAAAAGTAAAAACAAACAAAAAAAAAAGATCCACCTGATGGAAAAATAATTAGTAAGTGTAAGTAGATGAAATATTTGTTATTCAGGTTCAAGAGAATAGGAAAAAATAAAATGGATGTCGATATGTGTGATTGGAAGTAGCACAGAATTATATAAGAACAAATGAGATAAGACAGAGAAATGCAGGATATCTCAGAGTTAAGTAGTCTTCAGTAGGGTAAAATGAGTGAGGAATAAAATCACAAACAGCCATGGAGGTCTAGCTGAAGATCTACACAGTACAAAATTTACAGTTATAGTATCTGATAGTAAGAATAAATTCTGGGAACAGTTTGTAGTGGAGCCGTGTGCAACTAAAGTTTGTCTATCATTTCTGCCAGTGGCAACTCAAACTAGAAAAGAAATAAATGAATAAATAAATTAATGAAGAATATTTATACTCCTTAATTGTGGTTTAGGTTTTGGAGATAAAACACCTTGAAATCTGGCTTCCCTATATCAGTGATAGAATTTTTTATTACTCATCCCCTTTCTCCTAATAGAAGCTCTGTGTTCCTGGGAAATCATCAATACACCCATACTCCTTGGCTTGCTATGCTATATAACTCACCCCTGCAGTTTATATCCTGGGCCGATACTTGCAAACATAAGCAGATTCTTGTGGCTTTTCAAGGGCCGTTTTATAGGTTTATGTAACACTAATTTGACTAAAAGTATTAGCATCTTGATATTATAGACTCATTCTTTTCTCAAAAGTGATATAAACTAACCTGTGAAATATTATGGCTTGCATGGCAAGGCAGAATTAGTAATCTGGCCATATCAGGAGAGGGCAGGCCAAGCTCCACCTTGTCAAAGCCATGCTTGTTTCTTGCATAATGCAGTATCACTAATGGCCCTCTGCATTCTCTATCAGATACACCAATTTTACCACACCAGTTACTCACACCAGTTACACCAGTTTTTGGCTGATATCTCCAGGCTTTAGGACCAAGAGTGGCCAACTCCTTACCTTTCTTCTTCTGGGATGGCAGGTAGCTGAGTACATGCCCCTAAAAGCCATAGTATCAGTAAGAAGTGTTTTGAATTTTTGGACAACTTCATTTGTTTCATACTGTCATCCCTAGAGAAACACACCAAATGTAACAGAATGGATTGCCAACAAGTATTTACTAAAGCTTCTTCAATTGTGTCATCACTTCATTGCATATACTATAATTTTCATACATATACCTGAGACTGTACTTGTTCTATTTTCTTTTTTTCTGCTCGTTTAGTGTTTTTCTTCCTTTTTCCAATAACTTTGCTTTAATTTATATAGAAAACATGTATTATGATCAGCTATGTCAACTATATGATGAGTTTTAAAATAATAACTCTAGGGATCAGGACTCCAGCTCATAGTGCTGAAATGTATACTTGAATAAACAGGCTCCAGGTTTGATCTCCAGCCCCATGTGATTACCCTTATCCCTAGTGCAGAGGTAGTGGATAGATCTTCTACTTCACTGGAAGTGCTTCCATCCCTAAGATTACCCGTAATGCTAGAGAGACCAAAAAATATGTGGCAACCATAATAATAATAAATTAAATATAACTGTAATATTCACAAAATACTGGTCTGTTTCCTAACCATTATTATCTCACATCTCTTCTCTAAACAATACTAAATGCATTTAGTTATTTTTGTTATTAGTTAAACTTTCTCTGGTCTCCAGTATGTCCTCTTCTTCTGAAAATACTGCAATTGTTTGAAGTAGACTTGAATGCCAGTTTTAAGTTTTTCTATATGAGAAGTTGTAAAATACCCCAACACATGCCTCAACAACAAAATCCAAAGTTGTTGCTTGTGAGCAAAAAATATTATTAACATATTCCTTGACTCCTATGAAATTTTCTGTGAAATAAGCATCATTCATGTCAGTAGGAATTTATGTATATCGTCCAAGCAACCTCATTTTGATAAGTGTTTTACCTCAGATGATTTTCAAGCAGATGGCAGTGGGATGTGAAAAGAAAAACATTATGTGTTTCTATTCTATTACAAAGAAAGAGTGTCAACCGACATCATCCTATAGCACGTGCAAACATTTTATTCCCTACCTCTCCACAAAAGTGATGGAAAAATACTATAAAGAAATAATTCCAGGGGCGGAGAGATAGCATAGAGGAAAGGCATTTGCCTTGCATAAGGATGGTTGGTGGTTCGAATCCTTGCATCTCATATAGTGCCCTCAGCCTGCCAGGAGTAATCACTCCTGAGCATAGAGCCAGGAGTAACCCCTGAGCTCTGTCGCGTGTGACCCCAAAACAAACAAACAAAAATAAAGAAATAATTTCAATTTTCTTTTAAACTTTGTGCTCTTTATCTACCAATCCCTCAAAAATAAAAAGGACTCTTTGAGATTAAGAAATTAATGATAGACCAATCCAGGAGTGTCATTTAAATAATGTCTTTAGAAGAATTCTCCTTACTATATTCTTCTGGCCTTGTCTGAATCAAGAAAGAAAATCATAGCTATTTAGACAGATAATAATGTTTAATGGAGACTGTGATAGAGCCCTCTTGCATCATTACCATTCAAAACCAAAATACTCCTGTCATTTCTTTACATGTGTCTACTGTATGTTCCTTAAGCATGCCAGCCCACCTTTCCCCTCATAAATGTGTGTTTT
>PVKC010053792.1:0-10071 GCA_004027635.1 Crocidura indochinensis | reverse complement strand
ACACACACACACCATCCACTCACCCCTGTTACACTCCCCACACCCTTTCATTTCTTTTTTCACTGACTTCTAGCCAGCTCAATTCTTGCTTTAAAAAGGTGACAGAGCTAAAGCTAAGTCTCCAACTACTAGTGTGTTGCTATTAATGTCTTTCTTCAGATTTATTATCAGGTGTTTTATTATTTGGTGTGCATATGCTTAGAAATGTTATTTCTGGTGTACAGATCTCTTGATTTTTAAGAAATGACCCTTTCTCTTATATGTAATCTTTTTAAGCCTGTTGTCTTACGTCTTTTAATATTGTATGGTCATCTTATCCTTAGCTTCAACCTTTTTTTTGCTTCCGTCTTTTTTTTTTACCTGGTGGTGCTCAGGTGTTACTCCTGGCTCTCTGCTCAGAAATGGCTCCTGGCAGGCACGGGGGAACATATGGGATGCCAGGATTCGAACCAACCACCTTAGGTCCTGGGTCAGCTGCTTGCAAGTCAAACGCCGCTGTGCTATCTCTCCAGCCCCTTGCTTCCATCTTTTAAGTGAGTCTGTGTTCGCTCAGACTATTCAGATGTGTTTCTTGCAGGCAACCAAATGGTGGCTTAATTTTTCTGATCCATTTTGCTACTCTGTGACTAAACATTGGTATGTTTAGTCCATTAACATTGAGGGATTATTTTCATGAAATTATATGCCATATTTTGTAGAAGTTCAGTTTGTCTTGCTAAAATGTACTCCTTACGTTCTTCTATAGACATTTTGAGTCTTTAGAATTTCTGTGCTGTTGTTTATCTGTGAAGCTAAATTACTCAGGACCCTGCATCCCTCAGAAAGTCAGATTCTCCAGCACATGTATCCTTCCTTCAAACCTGAATGAAAGTCTAGCTGTGTCAAGTATTCTTGGTGAAGCATTCATTCACTGAGTTTTCTCACTATATCACAATACTACCTTTGACCTGGAATGTTGCTTTATAGCAGATAAATTTGCTATAATTCTTTTTTTATTTTTTTTCTGGTTTTTGGGCCACACCCGGTGACACTCAGGGGTTACTCCTGGCTATGAGCTCAGAAGTAACTCCTGGCTTGGGCGGGGGGGCATATGGGACGCCGGGGGATCAAACCTAGGTCCGTCTAGGCTGGCGGAGACAAGGTAGGCACCTTACCTCTAGCGCCACCACGTCGGCTCCTATAATTCTTAAGGATGCTCTTTAATATGTATTATTCCTTTTTGATCTGGCTGCTTTCAGCATTCTACTTCTAGTTTTCATCATTGTAACTAGTATGTGCTTTGGGCTTTTAGCTGGTATTCTTTGGGCATCCAAGATGTTAGTGTATGCACTCTTCGACTCTGGGAATTTCTCAGCAATGATGTCTTTTACTGTTGCTTCTTTATAGGATTTACTTCTTGGCTCTCTGGTATCCCAGTGGTTCTTATATTGTTTCTGTTGAATTCATCCCAAAGTTTTATTGTTGTCAGTCTGTTTATTTTGATGATTTTCCTCCATCTTCTCTTCATTTATTTGTAGAGTCTTTTTCCGTCTTCTGTTATTGTCTGAAGATTTTGTGTACTTCATTCAAGCTCATTGATCCTGTCATGAGCAGCTACTTGCTGTTGAGACATTCATTAAATTTTTCATTTTGTTTATCAAGTTTTTCATTTCTGTCATTTCTGTTTGTATTTTCTCATTTATGCTCTCATGATCTCCTGTGTTTTATTGGCAGTCCTTTTCTTTTTTTGTTTGAGCTAGTTGAACATCTCAAGCATTTCCACTCTGGATGCCATTTCAAAGAAGTTTTATAGGGGAATAGTACTGATTGAGTCTGCAGGATTGCAATCCTTACCCACAAAGCATAGTGAGTTTTGCTCTACTTGACCATGGTTTCTTGTGGTCTCACAGTGCTTTTCTCCTATGTCACTGTCAGTCTTTCTCACTGCCTTGGTGGTCTTGGGAGTTTATGTGGGTGAGAGATTAAGCTTTGATCTACTTGGCTTTTGAACTGTGTAGATGGTAGGCTGTAATCCTCGTTGTTGGGGCTGCTCTTGCTGGTCTGCCACATGGCCTGCACTCTTGTAATTTAGTTCAGTCCTTGAAAGCTTTGGGATCTAAAATTGTTACAGTGTATATTTCTGTTATTTTGTTTATTCAAATTAGGAAAACTCAGTCTATACTCAGGATATACTCAGGACTCTACATCCCTCAGAAAGTCAGATTCTCCAGCACATGTTATGTACTCCAGAATAAAGAGATCACATGCTAGGAACACAAATGAACTGTAAAATAACTATAAGTAAATAGCTTAATTCTATCTTAAATGTCTTAATTTTTTAATTAATTCTTCAGTAAATGTTCCAAATGTAAAAGCAGTGGAAAGAACAAAATATAGATTTTTTTCTAAAGTTTTTAGTGAAAAAACAAAAAAGATGTTTAGTGAAGCAACATAGTTTTTATTGAAACTTAACTAGTAAGATGTGAGGGGAGATAAAAAGCAAATGAGTTCAAGAGGTAATGTGGGCAGCAAAGAAGCAGAGAAAAGCAGTCAATTTACATGTTCAACAGAGGACATGAATTAATCTTTTATCATCTTAAATATACTGATATTAAGCTTCTTTTTTTTTTTTTTTTTTGGTTTTGGGGTCACACCCGGCAGTGCTCAGGGGTTACTCCTGGCTCCATGCTCAGAAATTGCTCCTGGCAGGCACGGGGAACCATATGGGGCACCGGGATTCGAACCGATGACCTTTTGCATGAAAGGCAAACGCCTTACGTCCATGCTATCTCCCGGGCCCCTGATATTAAGCTTCTGATAGGAAAAAGTGTCCATATTCTTTTATAGGTGGTTTTAAAATGAGAAAAGGGTGCATATTTTTTAACATAGTTTATATTTTTGTTTATTGATCATCTGATTTTTTAAGATTACATTTTAAGAAGGAACATCTAATAGGCATGTTTCCTTTCAGACCATATGGATTTTTCTCCTATTTGCGTGAATTATTTGATGCACCTGATCCTGTCATGAGTTACCTTTGCTGCCAATATCATATTCATGAAGTTCCTGTAGGAACTGAAAGAACCAGGGAAAGAATTGAACGGGTAAGTACTAAGTTTATATCAAAAATATAGGTTTGGGGCCGAAGAGATAGCATGATGGTAAGGCATTTACCTTGCATGCACAGTGGTTCGAATCCAGCATCCCATATGGTCCCCTGAGTCTGCCAGGAGTAACACCTGAGTGTTGCTGCCGGGTGTGACCCAACCACCCCCCCCTCCAAAAATAGGTCTGCTAAAACTTCTAGCAACAATTAAAGCCAAAATTAAGGAAGTGTATCTTTCTGCAGATTTTAAACACATAAAACATTGTCTTTTTGTCTTAAGCTTTTCCTTTTGTTTGGTTAGGATGTGAGCAAAGGGTACTTCTGCAGTGCTCAGAAGGCCTGAGAATCACTTTTAGTAATACTTAGTCCACCACACATGATGGCTTAATACTTGGGCCAGTGATGTTCTTTTCTGGGACTATCAGATTTATCTGGGGAACTGGCAATGCAGGGAACCACATTTAGGACTTTTTGTGTGTAGAACATGCTACCCAGCATTGTGCGCTATCTTCCTAGCCCTGTTTAAAACTTTCAATAACATTTGATTATCATATGTGAATCACTACCCTTTATAGTATCTCATTTTCTAGCTTTCAGGAAGATTTAATATTCTTGTATTTTTTTTTTTTTTTTTTGGTTTTTGGGTCACACCCAGCAGTGCTCAGGTGTTACTCCTGGCTCCATGCTCAGAAATTGCTCCTGGCAGGCACGGGGGACCATATGGGGCACCGGGATTCGAACCGATGACCTTTTGCATGAAAGGCAAATGCCTTACCTCCATGCTATCTCCCGGGCCCCTATTCTTGTATTTTTTGATGGTTTTTGAATTTTTCTGTAATATGCACAACTCAGAACTTGTTGCTTTTATCACAGGTAGTAACAGAGAAGAAATCTCTTCTAAAACAGATTTTTTTATGCTCTATACATCGTTTATATTTTATTTATTATTCTCTGGCTACTTGTTTCTTTTTGGGGGGCCACACCCTGTGACACTCCTGGCTATACACTCAGAAGTCCCTCCTGGCTTGTGGGGGACTATATGAGATGTCAGGAGATTGAACTGTGGTCCTAGGTTAACGCATGCAAGGCAAATGAAATGCCCTACCGCTTGTGCCACCGCTATGGCACCTCTTTTTGGTTTTAAAATACTTTTGATATATTTATTTTTAACTCCTTGTCTTTTTAAACATGTAAATAGATGTGATACTAATACTTGTTTTACAATTGAAGGTAATACAAGAAACCCGATTAAAGCAAATTTATACTGCAGAAGAAAAGTATGTAGTGAAAACTTCTTTTTATTCAAACAAAGTTATCTCCAGTAACACATCCCTAAAAGTAGCCCAGTTTCTCACAGTCACTGTGGATTTTGAACAGAGAAGACACTTAGAAGAACAGCTAAAGGTTGGTGGTTACTTTTGAATATTAGAAGGACAAAAAACCTAATTTGTGATATTTTAACTGGAATTATTTTTAATATTAATAATCCTTAATATTCAATAGGAAATTAATAGAAAATTGCAAGCAGTGGATTCAGCACTGAGTGTCTTATGGGACACAAACAAACAACTTGAAAACAGAGACAATGAACTTAGACACAAAAAGAAGGAACTTCTTGAGAGGAAAACCAAAAAAAGACAGTTGGAACAAAAGATTAGTTCCAAACTGGGAAGGTAACTTTCAGCCCTTTTGTCAAATAAATAGATTTAGCAAGAAGAGTACCACTGTATCTCTTTAGATGAAGGCAGGTTTTTCATTTATTTTTCTTTGAATAACTATTTATTGTGTTATCTGATACCTTGGTTGAAACTTAGGAAGAAAAATATAATCTCATGAAGATATTATGTATGTATTGACGTATTATGTATGTATACTTGAGCAGCTTGGGTCCACTAAACAGATTTCCTTTTAAGCAGACTATAAAATTGACTTGTAAATACAGTACAGTACTCTTTAAGAGTATTTTCTCTTTTTATATTAACATTTTCCTATATTGTAAGAAGATTGTATATCTATATACTATACTTTATGCTTTATACTCTATACTATATGCATATACTATCAAATTTTAACAATTACTTATCAGTAAGGTTAATTGAAGTCAGTATTGAAATTGCAGTTAAGTTTTAAGAAGAGTCAAAATCAATACAAATTTACAGTTGTTTAGTGAGTGAAGGGGGCAGTGTCAAAGCTCTTAGACCATACATTGTTCAGGGGTCAGTTTTTATTTATTTTTTTTGGTTTTTGGTTTTTGGGCCACACCCGGTGACGCTCAGGGATTACTCCTGGCTATTCGCTCATAAGTTGCTCCTGGCAGGCACGAGGGACCATATGGGGTACTAGGGATGGAACCGCAGTCCGTCCTAGGTTAGCACAGGCACCTTACTTCCAGTGCCACCGCCTGCCCCCCAGGGGTCAGTTTTATTAGAAATGGGACTAGTATTTTAGGGGGGTTGGAGAGATAGCAGGAAGTTCCTTGCTTTGCTTGTGACCAACCTGGTTTTCTCTCCAGTACTCCTCTGGTCCCCCTGAACCCTTGCCAAGAATGATCCCTCAGCACAGCCCAAGTGTGGCTCAGAAATTTAAAAAAATAATAAAGTGAAGTAATATTTTTATAAATGCTTCAAATAGTGGAGTATTCCTGAATACAACCTCAAAATTTCTAAGGCATGATTTATTAAAACTTTATTACTCTTGATTTTTAATTCATTAATTTATTAATAAAATTACATTAAAATCCATTGCATTTGAAATGAAATTTTTACCCATAAACAATTTTATAGAATATGCAGATGCATTGGTCCTTAGAAAAATAGTATTTCACCAAATTATGTTCAAATGTTATGGAAAGAATTTGAATTTCAGTGCCAAGTATGTCTTGTCACTTAATGTCTTAATTAACTTAATTAACACTGTTCAAATGTTTATTGTTATAACTTAGTTAAAATTTGAGCCTTTATTATTTTTTAACATGAAATTAAAGAGCAAAGCATCAACTTTTAGGATTTTGTTGTTTTTTCATTGATTTTTACTTATTTATTAAATCTCCTTAGGCAGGGATGATTTATTTTATTCTTGAATTACTATGAAATACACAGTAACAGAGTTTATATCATTGAGTTTCTGTCATACAATGTTCAGGCATCCATCCTTCCCACCACTAGTATACCCAGATTACCTCAGTCCTCACACTCATCACCCCCAGCCTGCCTCTATGGCAGTCACTCTTTCTGTTTTAAACACTGTGGTTTGAAATATATTCAAAAGCTTTCATGCGTATTGTTTCACCTCCTTTCAGCACCCGGTTCTTGCCCTAAGTGATTATTTTCTCATTATCATTAGGGATGGACTGTTTTTAAATAATATTAAAATAGTAGTAACATTAATATTTTATCAGTTACGCAGGCACTAGAATATAACTGTTTCTTATTTTTTCAATAGTCACAGTCCTATTTACTGTTATTTCTAATTTATAAACAAGTAAACCAAAGTTCAGAGAGTAACTTGTTCAACTCCGCTGCCTATTAATGACAAAGAGAAGATTCATTTCCACATTCTGGCTCCAGATACACTCAAGCATTAATAAGCATTAATTAATCAAGCATACGCTCAAGCATTAACCAGACTGTGCTGGCACATAATATATCTTAAATACCTTTTGATCTTGAGTGGTTGTTTAAAAAGATGGTTTAATTTAGGAGCTAGCAGGCTATATATTTGAGTTAGCATATAGCAACCAGTGATAGAATGATTTAGATTCAATTCATGTTTATCTCTGATTTCATATTATATAGCTTAAAGCTGATGGAACAAGACACTTGCAATCTTGAAGAGGAAGAACGAAAAGCGAGTACCAAAATTAAGGAAATAAATGTTCAGAAAGCAAAGCTTGTTACTGAATTAACACAGCTGATAAAGGTAAGACTTTTACAAATATTTGCCTCCCCTGAGCCAGATTTCACATGTCAGACACATGTGCTTATACTATTAAGCCACATTACTGGCCCAGTTTTTGTCATTTTTTTACAGGAAGGAGATAAAATAATGAAATCTTGGCAAGAAGTTTTTATCTTGTAAAGTAATGTTAGCTTGTTTTACATTTCTTTTAATGGTCAGTAGATTGGTCGATAGCAAAATGGTAGGGTGTGTGCCTTATACACGGATGACCCAGGATGGACTCAATCTGGATTCAATCCCGGGCATCCCACATGGTCCCCCAAGCCTGCCAGGAGTGATTTCTGAGTGCAGAGCCAGGAGTAACCCCTAAGCACCGCCAGCTGTGTGTGGCGCCAACTGAGCGCCGCTAGTGCATGTGCGCGCGCACACACATTACTCATTAAAATATGTTGTTCAAGGCTGGGCGGTGGCGCTGGAGGTAAGGTGCCTGCGCTAACCTAGGACGGACCGTGGTTCGATCCCTTGGTTCCCCATATGGTCCCCCGTGCCTGCCGGGAGCGACTTCTGAGCGAATAGCCAGGAGTAACCCCTGAGCGCCACCGGGTGTGGCCCAAAAATCAAAAAAAATAAAATAAAATATGTTGTTCTAGATGACCTAGTTAAATATACAGGAAAACTTTGAAAATTCTCATTAGAAATAACTAGAAGAACTATTTGAAAAGAGGTTTTAATGGCATTTAATTTTTTTAAATATTTTTTTCTTTTCTTTATTTGAATACCGTGATTACAAATATGATTATAGTTGTATGATTACAGTCATGTAAAGAACACCCCCCTTCACCAGTGCAACATTCCCACCACCAATTTCCCAGATCTCCCTCCTTGCCACCCCCCACACCTGTATTCGAGACAGGCTTTCTACTTCCCTCATTCATTCACATTGTTATGATAGTTTTCAGTGTAGTTATTTCTCTAACTGCACTCATCACTTTATGTGGTGAGCTTCATGTCATGAGCTGCACCTACCAGCCCTCATCTCTCTTGTCTGTGAGATACTGTTAAAAATGTCTTTCATCTTTTTTTAAAACCCATAGATGAGTGAAACCATTCTGCGTTTTTCTCTCTCCCTCTGACTTACTTCACTCAGCATAATAGATTACATGTACATCCATGTATAGGAAAATTTAAATACTTTTCTTTATAAAACAAAATCTTATGGGATTTTTTTGTTCGTAGGTTTGTACTTCTTTGCAAATACAAAAAGTTGATTTGATACTTCAAAATACTACAGTAATCTCTGAGAAGAATAAACTAGAATCTGATTATATGGCTGCAGCATCGCAACTACGTATCCGAGAGGTAAAAATTTTTCTTGTTATTTCTTTGTGTTCCAGCTTCAGACTTACTTGAAAATAAATGATCTCTGCAGTGTAGTTTGCTCTGTCTTCTTTAACTTACAAATTGAATACATACTGCTAAAAAGTAACCAAGCGGGGCTGGGCGGTGGCGCTGGAGGTAAGGTACCTGCACTAATCTAGGACGGACCGCGGTTCGATCCCCCGGTTCCCCATATGGTCCCCCGTGCCTGCCAGGAGCGACTTCTGAGCGAATAGTCAGGAGTAACCCCTGAGCATCACCGGGTGTGGCCCAAAAACCAAAAATACAAAGCAAAACATAAAAAGTGACCAAGCAATATTTGAATTTTAATGTGAATTTTATGTTATTTGATTGGGGAGGTAGTAATAATTATCAAAAAAGAAAAATTAAGAGTAATTACAATGACCAAAATATACTAGAAGCTTTAATTGTATCTTGCACATCCCATATTCCATAAAGTCAATTACAATTGGCAGATTGTCTTGGCATTTTAATCTTTTATTATATCTATTTGTGAAATGGTGATAAATATTGAAGTAGCATGCAGGGAGAAATGTACAAGATTAATTAAAATCTACAGAAGAACTGGTACCAAAGTGATAGTTACAATACATAATGCATGTTCTTCTAAATCCTTCCTTCAGATTATGAGAGCAAGAAGGATAAAATAAAAACTAAAAACCTGGGTCTGTAGCAATAGAACAGCATACATGTAGCCGAGGTTTGATCCCTGACATCCTATATGGCTCTGAACTCAGAACCAGGAGTAAACTCTCAGCACAGCTGATGTGCCCCCTCCCAAATGGTGTGGCTGTGTTTCTGCTTTTGTTTTTTTAATTTTTAAAATATCTCATCAACAACTTATACAATAAAACGAAGTCTTAATTTATCCCTATTGGTCAATTTATTCTCTCATTAAATACCTTGAGTTACTATCTGGCTCTACAACTAAGGGCACCAACCAACCCCTATGACCATCATGACCACTTCCAGGTACTAATGAGGTTCCCCAAATCATCCCATCTACACTTTTAATCAGCTGGCTAGAAATTTAATAGAAAATATTTATTTAATGAATGTACTTTTGATATTTATTATTTACTACTAGATAAAAATAGAGCTTGTAACTTTGTGAATTAAGATCAAAATTTCGAGGCCAGAGATATAGCACAGTGGTAGGGTGATTGCCTTGCACACAGCCAATCCAGGACAGAAGGTGGTTTGAATCCCGGCGTCCCATATGGTCCCTTATGCCTGCCCTGCAAGGAGTGATTTCTGAGAACAGAACCAGAAGTAAAACCCTGAACGCTGCTGGATGTGACCCAAAAACAAAACAAAAACAAATCAAACTTTCTAAATTTAAAATTTGATATTAAAATCACAAGTTGACATTTACAAAAGAATAAAAGAATAAGTAAATGTTTGCTTCATAATTGCAAGATATGCATTTCAGGATTAGGAAGACGTGTTATGACTCAGTAAATTCATATTACCTAGAACTTAGTTTAATTTGGGGGAGCACAGCCAGCAGTGTTCAGGGTTAATCCTGGCGATGCTCAGGGGACCATATGGGATACTGGGGATCAAATCCAGGTTAGCTGCCAGGGGTCGAACCTAGGTCACCCACGTGCAAGGGAAACACCCTTGTCCAAGTTTAATTTTTCTGGATGTAAAATGGCTTTCATTATTTTCTTATTAAATCCTTTGTTTTT
>PVKC010053790.1:0-10076 GCA_004027635.1 Crocidura indochinensis | reverse complement strand
GTTTTATGTGCCAGCATGTAGTCTATCCTAGAGAATGTCCCATGTACATTGGTGAAGAATGTGTATCCAGGTTTCTGGGGATGGAGTGTCTTATATATATCTACTAGGCCTCTTTCTTCCATTTCTCTCCTTAGGTCCAGTATATTCTTGTTGGTTTTCAGTCTGGTTGACCTTTCCATTGTTGACAAAGCTGTGTTGAGGTTCCCCACAATTATTGTGTTGTTGATGTTATTTTTCAGCTTTGTCAACAATTGTATTAAATATTTTGTTGGACCCTCATTCAGTGCATATATGTTTAGAAGAGTGATTTCTTCCTGCTCTACATACCCCTTGATTAATATATAATGTCCATCTTTGTCCCTTACAACCTTCCTGAGTACAAAGTTTGCATTACCTGATATTAGTATGGCCACTCCAGTTTTTTTATGGGTGTTGGTTGCTTAGATAACTTTCCTCCAGCCTTTTATTTTGAGTCTATGTTTGTTCTGACTATTCAGGTGCGTTTCTTGTAGACAGCAAAAAGTTGGATTGAGTTTTTTGATACATTGAGCCACTCTGAGTCTCTTAAGTGGTGCATTTAGTCCATTGACATTGAGAGAAAGAATTGTCCTAGGATTTGGTGCCATCTTTATATCGAAATTTGGTGTGTCTTTTGGTTAGTCTTGTCTTAAATTAGGTCTTTCAGTTTTTTCTTAAGTGTGGGTTTGAGTCTGTAAAGTTTCTGAGCTGTTTTTTTGTCTGTGAAACCATGTATTTTTCCATCAAACTGGAAAGTGAGTTTTGCTGGGCACAGTATTCTAGGTGAAGCATTCATTTCATTCAGTCTAGTCACAATATCCCACCACTACTTTCAGGCCTTAAGTGTTTCAGATGACAGGTCTGCTGTAACTCTCAATGATGCTCCATTGAATGTAGTTTCCTTTTTTGATCTTGCTGTTTGCAGAATTATGTCTCTATCTGTGGGATTTGTCATTGTGACTAGGATGTGTCTTGGGGTATTTTTTCTGGGGTTACTTTTGGTTGGTATTCTTCGGGCATGCAAGATTTGATCACATATATTCTTTAGTTCTGGAAGTTTCTCTTTAATGATGTTCTTGACCATTGATTCTTCCTGGAAATTTTCTTCCTGTGTCTCTGGAACTCCAACGATTCTTAAGTTGTTTCTGTTGATTTTATCATAGACTTCTATTTTTTTCTGTTTCCATTCTTTGACTATTTCTTCCATTGTCTGTTTGTTTGTTTTAAGTTTTTTTTTTCCAATCTCTCCCGGTATATGGAGTTGTTATTTATCTCATCTTCCACAGCACCAATTCTGTTCTCAGCTTCTTCTACCCTGGTGTTGAGGTCATCCATTTTACCATTCAATTCATTTACTGAGTTTTTTAGGTCTGTTAGTTGACATGTTATTTCAGTTTGGAATTTTGTGATTTCTGTCATCATATTTTCTTGGTTCTTATTAGTGTTCTCTTCAACTCGGTCCATGGTTTCTTTGAGTTCTTTCAGCATCTTCCATATTGCTTTTCTAAAGTCCTTATCTGAGAGATTGATTAGTTCGTTGGTCATTATCTGGTCATCAGAATTGTCATCTTCGTTCTCTATATCTGATGCTGGCCTGTGTTGTTTCCCCATTGTCACACTAGTATTGTGTGTTTTCCTATGTGTTGCAGTGGTATTCATTGGGTAAATGATGTGCGCAGCCAGACACCTCTGGTTCCGCCCTTTCTGGGTTTGTCGATTTGCCTACAAGGGAGTGGAGTCCTCCATGGATGAGTCCTATCAAAGGATCAAATCTTGGACCTAGGCACTCAGCAGAGATGATAGTCCAGAGAGAAATGCTGGGCTTCAGTGATCCAGCACAGTCCTTAGTGTGATTTTTTTTTCTTCTTGTTGCGATGATGTTCTTTCCTTAGAAAGGTGCAAGGCCGCTCCACTTCGCTACACGGCCATGCTATTCTGCAGCCTATTTCACTTTAATGAGGTGTTCCTGGGCGTCTCTGCCCTAGAATGGACCTCTGAGAGAGCGAGTCTTTTTGGATCCGGTTTGGCCCACTCCCACGCTGTCCAGAGTACAGCAGAGGACAAAGCAACACAAAGAAAAGACCAAACTCACAGTTCTTCGCAGTCAGCTCCACTAGGCAGGCGTGGATACGCAGAAATTCCCAGCCTGATGTCACAATCAAGGGACCTTGCTCTGCAAAGTACTCGTGCTTGCAGGTTTTCACTCTAATGAGGTGTTCCTGGGCGTCTCCACCCTAGAATGGTCCTCTTGGAGAGCGAGTCTTTTTGGAGCCGGTTTGGCCCACTCCCTCGAGGTCCAGAGGACAGCAGAGGACAAAGAAACACAAAGAAAAGACCGGAATCACAGTTCTTTGCAGTCAGCTCCACTAGGTAGGCGTGGATACCCAGATGATAGATTTGTAGGTTGGCATCAGTGCTATGGTCAAGCAAGTTGAGCATTTGACTTGTCAACCCTAGTTGATACCACCATGGAGTATACAAAGTCCAAAGCAGGCCCAGAGTGATGCTCTCCTATTCAAGCAAAGAGTCATCATGAAGCCCCAAGAACAAGAGGATATGGAAAAAATATACAACAAAATTTATCAAGTAAGTGATGACAAAGATGGAACTGTAAACCTAATAATTTTGGTGAGGATAAAAATGCACCTAAATTGAGAAACATCAATCTAGGCCTTCTTCAATATAGTACTTAAAATATGGCAAATAATGAAAAATAAATTTCAGAGATCTTAGGGTGAAGGAAGAAAAGATATTTTGTCTGAAAAGTGAAAAATCAAAAACAAGCAAACAAAAAACCTGAACCCATAGAGACTATTTGATTTGATCCACATAGCCTCATTGAATTTTTTCCTTGAGAACAAGTAAATTACTATTGTCTAAGGGCTTACCAGGAAGTGCATATTAGTCTATACAGTACTATGTTCCTGCACTTTTGAATCTAGATCCCTTTTGAGAACCAGGAGCCAGTTCTTGAGCTCCAGGAGCCAGCCAGACACCAGAGTAGATACAGAGCACCAGATGGGGAGTATGAGCTTCTCCAAGACTCTCTGGTCTGTCTATTAAGCCTGTGGTTCTTTTCAGTGGCCCCTGTGACCAAGGGGGAAGAGACAAAGCAGTCTCAGGCCTGATATCCTGCATCTCTAGGTCTCCATGTCTGCCCAGTGTGACTGAAGACCTTAAGCACCTGAAGACTCAGGGTCAACTCTGAAGAAAAGAGGGGTGCTTTAGAGTTACCACAAAGAGCAGGAACAAGTAGAAACAATGGCTCAGTTTACTTTTAAAATAGCAAGTATTGGAAGGAAATTTATCCAACTCCCACAAAAAGATAAGAGCAAATGATAGAAGACAAGGCCACTCTCTGAAATCATTTCTTCACAATCTCATAGATGTTCCCATGTTGGAACATCATGAACAACATGATGTGTCTAATTAACTAATACAGAATCTAACAATCACAACAACAAAGTATCAAGGTTACATGAACATTATGTGACTCTTGAGCTACTGAGATCAAATACAAATAAAATAATACATGTGAAAAAGAATTTTGAAAGCTTTCAGTATCTTCATTCTAGCATATTAAATTTTCTTAGTGATTGGCCCAGAAAAATAATAGAGCAGATGGGACATTGCCTTGCTAGTTGTTGTCAGATTCAAATCTCTGTTCCGATATGGTGTCCTGTGCCTGTCGGACATGAACCCTGAACACAGAGAAGGAATATTTGCAGAGTATCTCTAACTACAGCTCATAACCATAGAAACAAGACCTTCTCTGTGTTCTCCAATTCAATCATCACTCTGTAACCTCATATTATAACAAAAATAGTATGAGCATTAAACATCGTTTGGCTGAATAATAGCAAAAGTTACATTCTACTAACCTTTCAGTTGTATTTGTTGTTGCCAAAGAGTGAGAGTTTAGCTTCATCCTTTCATATTACTGTCCTTTATAAAAAAGTTGTTTGAGTAAGTAACGTTTACCCATCACAGTATCTGAATGGGCATGCTGCATGGTGATGGCATGGCTCAATTCCTTTTGAAACAGCAAGTATTGGAAGGAAACTTACTTGCAACATAAAGCTGATTTTGTCACAAGCTCGATATTGCTCTGGGTCTCTTTTTCTCATGACATCTAATGAACAGTTTCCCTGTTTTCTAATTGTCTGGTACTTAGTATCTCTTACCTGAGCTTACTAAGGTCGATTGAATGGTGCATGGTGATTCCAAACCATCATCAAATTGCAGAAAACCATTCTGTTATATGTGTGAAATATCTATTAGATAAAATTTTTCTCATTCAGGATTCATTTTTTAATCTGTAACACTATGTCAGTGGTTAGATTTAGGATAAATTTGGTGCTCTTGGGCATCAATTGGAATGAATACCAAATATAGAGAATAGTGGTCAGACAAAGGACCAAATTTGACCATTCCAGAATTGAAGGTAACAGTTCAATTAGGAAGAGGACTCATATATAATACTTTTCTCATACAGAGGAAAAATACATTGCAAATCATCCTCGAGGAGTGATTTATTCACTGTCCTTTCTTTCCACTATTTTCTGTCCACACCTTTCTGCTTTACAAACATCAGCGTCCCATGCTGACCTTCTAGTAGAGCCTTTGCTTCTGTATTTTACTTTTTCCTTATTTGAAATATTTCCCCATAATAAATTTATTGAGCCATAAGGTTTTTTTTGTTCTATGAATGATCGGTGTTCCTTGAGGGAGGGAACACAGAATACACTTGAATCAGTTGTGAGAATTCTCCCTGTCAGGGGGAAAGGTATTCTTTCACCATTTGTAGAATGACCATTTTACTGTATTTTCCACCTTTGATCAAAGACCAGATTTGCATTTGTGGGCAAGAAAAGAAGAAAAGTGCATGCCCATTTGGTAATATAACCTCTTGCCAGTAATTACAGTGTTTTTTGTGAAGTGAAAGTCCATCCTGTTATCTCTGTTCTGTTGACCTGGGACTTTCCAGTGGACATAAAAATTCATCCGTGTCTTCATATCCATTTCTCTATGCTATGATTTGTTCCTTGGTAGCTATATCCTGAATGAAGGGATAGAAAGTGAAAAGAATTAGTTATTTATAGCAAGATGGTACAGCAAAGCACTCTCATAATTAGTCATGTAATCTCTGGCATTTATTTGCTATGAAATTAAGTAAGCTCAGTTCATATGCATAAGTGCTGAGAATTGTGTGAGGAGCATCCTAATCTTGCTCACAGTTCTTTGAGCTGGTCCAAGCTGCTGATAGCCCTTCTGGAAACTTCCCAGATTGTGTGAACCTATATCAAGATTCCAGAGAACACTTTTATTAATTCCATTATCCCATATAATACTGTAAATGTCTCTGTGTCTACTTTCACAAAAAAAACTTCACTTTCATTTATCTAATGCAAAATTCCAGCTAAAAATCATTTACATACAAATATGCTCATAGAGCAGTGCTCCACAAATACTGCAGGATTTAATCTTGCCAACACCTGGAATTGATATTAGAGAAAATAATCTCTTGCTGTTGCACAAAAATCATAAAAACGTTCAAAGCTATAACTCCAAATATGCCTGTATTTCACACATCTGTGATAGAAATATCATTGATCTGAATTTAGTTGCAAATCATGACTTTGCTATATGGATCCCAGAATTGAAAGGATCAGTTCCACTTTACAAATATGAATGCCCAAAGAAAACTGTTCTGATCAAGTAACTCTTTCAAACTCATAATAACAGGAAGAACTAAAGAAAGTGCCATATTCACATGTATCCCAATTATAATTTAACAATTTTCACACATTTCTTGTTTTTCATGCCTTGATTTTTTACATAAGAGGAAATAAAATAAAATATTATCTTCATTTAATTGCTTTTCCTCAAGATCAGATGTGAGTAATGTTTGTGCAATTATTGTGTAAACAGTGATAAGTAGGTGCTTGCTACAGAAAGATCTACAGTGCTGGGGCTGGAAAGATAGCATGGAGTTAAGGTGTTTGGCTTGCATGCAGGAGGTCGGTGGTTCGAATCCAGGCATTCCATATGGTTCCCTGAGCATGTCAGGAGCATATTCTGAGTGTAGATCCAGGAGTAACCCCTGAGCTCTGCCTAGTATGACCCAAAAACCTAAAAGAAGAAAGGATCTAAGGTGCAAGAATATGCAATCACACATGATATAATTACAGGTGATTCTTATGTTAGGAAACTGGAAACCTCCAGCAGACAGTCTTGAAAGAAAATACTAAGAATACAGGAAACTAGAAGAATACTGTGCTTCTATTGATTATTGCTTAATGATAAAGGGTTACTGAGATTTTCAAATGAATGCTGAGCCTGGAGCCTCCTATAAATCTCAGACCCTGACTCTGCAGGAAGAAGTTAAGAGGCCTAAGCATTCCTCTAATCTCTTCACAAGGCACAGCTGCATCTTCCTCAGTTTTCTGACACAGTCAGGATGTGGGTCTCACACCGTGCCTCTTGCACAGAAATATGTGCCTGTGTCCTCAGGCCTCAGATTGCTCATTTCCATGTAGGCTGTGCTGGTGGACTTGTCTGCAGTGAGGGTGACTTTGCCCTGGAATTTCTGTGCATATCTTGTATCATCATCATCAGGGTAAATTCTTCCCATCCACTCAAGCCCTTGTCCAGAGCGCAGCTTAATCCAGTTTATCCAGTAGTCAGTGAAAGTATATCCGGATGCCTTGCAGGAGATCTTCACTGATGTCCCAGGTTTCCTCAGCTCAGACCTAGACTGCACCAATTGCTCCTGGGAGTCCGCACCTGTGGGCAGAGATTGGATTGGAAGGACTTCCCTGACTGGGCCATGTTCCCTTCTCAATCCAGGGTCTGGGAGCCTTACCTGTGGCCATCGTGAGCAGGAAGAGGATTTTCCATATCCGTCCACGCTGAGGGCTGTGCTCACACAGCCAGGATAGTGAGTAGAGCTGCAGACTTGTGATATCCTTACACACAAACTTTTCTGTATTTATTTCAACAGCAGAAGTATATTTGCATATTCATAAGTGACAATAATAATAGTTATATCCTAGTCCAATATATAGAAGAAGCAAATGATTTACTTAAGCTTAACTCTCAAGAGTGTGAACACTAATATTTTAAGGTCATGAGCCCACTAACTGTCCTTAATTCTGCAGTAGAGAAATTCCTACTGGATATTAGACAGACAGGACATGCTATTATCAAAAGACCATCATAGAAGCCCTACATCTTCACCTTCTTGTGCTTTACTATTAGAAATTTGATGCAGATAATTTAATTAACTTTTTAAATTTTTATGTGTTTCCTTATTAAATCCTCATTAGATAAAGAATAAAAATATAGTTGTGGGGCCCGGGAGATAGCATGGAGGTAAGGTGTTTGCCTTTCATGCAAAAGGTCATCGGTTTGAATCCTGGTGCCACATATGGTCCCCCGTGCCTGCCAGGAGCAATTTCTGAGCATGGGCCCAGGAGTAACCCCTGAGCACTCCCGGGTGTGACCCAAAAAAAACAAAAAAAAATATAGTTGTGGGACTGGAGAGATAGCATGGTGGTAAGGCATTTGCGTTGCATGCAGAAAGTCAGTGTTTTGAATCCCGGCATCCCATATGGTCCCATGAGACTGTCAGGAGTGATTTCTAACTGTAGAGGCAGAAGTTAGTTTTGAGCGCTGCTGGGTGTGACCCAAAAACCAAATATATATTGTTGTGTGTCAGTAATACAAGGTTCCCACAAGTTTCTGTTCAAAATTGTTCATTTACCACCCAAATTTCTCCCATTAGTCCTCCCCCCTAGCATACATAGCCTGCTTTTATGACAGATACATTTTATTTCTCCTTCTCTCTCTCTCTCTCTCTCTCTCTCTCTCTCTCTATATATATATATATATATATATATATATATATATAGCACTTCCTCTCATCTAACGCCATATTTTTATTCCGTATCATGGTTTGCAACACTGTTCCTGAAGGTAAACATGCATATCTCTTTATTTCCTTTCAATTATAATTTGTTGACCAGGAGCCTTTCCTATATCATTATCTGAGTGTTCATTTCTGTCTAAACTGTATCTCCTTCATTTCTATTATCTGCTATTATTCTCATAGGATGAGCTTTTTATAGCCCATATAAGTGTAATCATTCTAATACTCGTGTCTCATTTCACTCATATACTTCTGACTCATATCACTTAGCATGATGCTATGCATCTCCCTATTTATAAACAACTTTATTAATTCATTTAACCTAACAGCTGCATAGTATTTGTTCTCTAGGTGCATCTACCATACTTTCTTTCATGACTCATCTGTTCTGTGGCACTTAGGTTGTTTTCAGACTCTGGTTAATGTGAATACTGCTAAAAGAATCATAGGAGAGCAGATGCCTCTTTGCATTGTGTTTGGAGATTCTTAGCCAATATATCTGCATTGAATAAACGTTAAGTTGTAAAATTTTGAGCATAGTCCATTTTGTCTATTTTCAAAATGGTTTTGTCAACATTCCCACCAGCAGCGGAAGAAGGTTTTGAATTTTTTATTTTATCCTTTTATTTCATTAAACTTGTTTACTTTTTCTTACTTTTCAGATATGCAAATATTCTAGAAATATTTTAGGGTATTCATGAACTTCTTTTGTTGTAAATTTCTCCAACGGAATAAAGTATTTTGAAACAGCTCTGCTGACCATCAATAATTCCTCACTGGTGGTTATATCAGTTCTTTTCCTTTGAAAACAGGAAACACCAGAACTTAAGAAAAACTCTCCCAGGCCTCGAAATATATACCTAATATAGCCTGGATTGGTATGGCCACAGCATCCCCTGCTGCCCAGAACTCCCAGCAATGAGGCACTTGTTTGGTTCCAGGTTTGCCACACTCACACCTCCTCTTAGGTCTTGACCTGCTGTCAGTTTCCGAGAGCACAGTAGCATAAGAACCTGAATTAAGAATGTTCCAGCAGGGCCCGGAGAGATTGCACAGAGGTGTTTGCCTTGCAAGCAGCCGATCCAGGAACAAAGGTTGTTGATTCGAATCCCGGTGTCCCATATGGTCCCCCGTGTCTGCCAGGAGCTAGTTTTTTTCTTTTTTAAAAAATAATTTTTATTTTAATCATATTGGCTTTCATATTGTTAACAATCATATTTTAGGTACAAATTAACATAAAATCAGGGGAACTCCCTAACCAAATTGTCCTCCCTCCACCTCCGTTCCGGTCCTACTTTCCATATCCTCTTATCTAACCACCGGAGTTGCTAAAGCAAGTGGTCCTTTTTGTGTCTAGCTTGCTACTTAGTGGTCTTACACCTGTTTGGTCTTGGCTACCCCCTTTTCCCCCCCTAATTGGGAGGTGGGAATAGTTAGTTCAAGTTATGTGATTTTGTTTGAGAAAGAGAAAATTAATAACCTGGAAAGAGAGGGAAAAATAGAAGAAAAAAAGATAAATAAAAAAAATAAATAAATAAAGGAATGAAATACTCTGGGATGGGTGGTTTTCATCCTTGGTTTGAGAAACAAAAAAAAATTATCCAGTGAACATTCAAAAAAAAAAGAAGTGCTGTATAAAGGTCATGGTTTTGAGATAGACATGTTGTAGTACACGTAAGAAAAGAAAAGAAGAAAATAAATAAGTAAACATAAATGGAGACATCCACTTCAATAGCCAAACCCCAATAATGAGATCAACAAAAATAGATATGTAAATAATAATAATTTTAAAAAATGATTGTTTTGTGCTTTTTTTTCCCTCCTGCAGATGCACAGTAAATGTTGGGGTCATTCGAAAAGGATTGCCTAAGACAGTGGTCGGCAACCTGTGGCTCGCGAGCCACCTGTGGCTCTTTCCACTTTTAATTTGGCTCTTCTGTGTGCCGGGCAGCCGCATCAAGAGTCAGGACTCTGCTCCTCGCCTTTGTCAGTGTGCACCCTGTGTGCAGCCCCTGCAGCTGGCTCCAAGAGTGTAAGATAACACCCAGTATCAACCCTAAACAAAGGTGTGCCCCAATGTCATCCTTTCTGAAACTTCTTCCTTTGATATGTAAAAGCCCACTGAATA